>SSNU01000265.1:180597-363700 GCA_012064415.1 Gyrodactylus bullatarudis
TTTTAGACAAGTAATTTGAAGAAATATGTGATCTAATTTGGGATTTTTGCGAATTTCAGTTTTTTTGGGAAATTTTTAATTTTTTTTCGATAAATTTTTATAAAAATTAGATTTTTGGAATCTGTGGAAAATTCTGCACAAACCCTGAAAAAATTATCGATATATCTAAAAATTTATTTTTTTTATTCCCCCCCCCCCCCGTGTTAGCCACCAACAGTGTTCTCATCAATTGGGATTGGCCAAGTTATAATTAAAGGTGGAAATAGCTACAAAAGTGGCCTGTCTAATCCTCATACATAACAATTATGTCCTCTCTCCTCTTGATCAATCTTAATTATATCAAAGTAATATAGTTGAGACACACTTCCATTATAATCCAGTTAGCTCAGGATAAGAACTAAATTTATTTTAGTACAACTATTTTCCACTAACCAATAGAGACTCTCAAATTTTGAAAGAAATATTCTCTGCTAGTTATCCTAAGGAGTTACTCTACATGTTAAAATTCCCCTTGTTTAAACTTGACAACATTCGTAAAAGGAAATATTTCCATCAAAGACTATAGTTAGGATTTTCCAATTTTGAGCAAGCTTATCATTGTGATTACAAAAATTTTTTATCTTTAAAATATTGAAATGAAATCGGAATATTTGATCAGACAAAATTTCACCAACAGTAAAACATGATCAAAATGTAGAAACTGGAATCCCGAATGATAAGGAGAAAAATAATTTGGATCAAAATTAAGTTAATGATTTAACAAAAATTATTTATTTCTAGGTGCATAGGTATTAAACTAAACTTCCTAAAAATGTAAACCTAATTGACATGAAGATGAGAATTTACTTTTTTTGAGCTCAAATTTTTTATCAATTTCAAAGATTTTAAGCATTTAATTGCAGATCAGCATTAGACAAAGAATTCGAATTGGGCCGTGGAGGTAGAAAGGAATCTACTGCTTCCAAAAAAAGTTAAACTTCCAGATTTTGGATAATTTAATCGAAAAATTCAAATGGTTCGATTTCCCACAGTAATGAGGAATTTCAGTGAACTTCTGCAAGTGAATTCGAATTCTTCATCTAATGTTGGTCTCGAGTATCTGCAATTAACTGCTTCAAATCTTTGATAAAAATTTTGTGTTCAAAAGTTGAAAAAGTGGAAATTTGGTGCATTTACGAATATCCACATGTTATTAGCCCATTCCGTTTTAGAATTCAAAAGATTATTCATTTCTGTGAATCCGGAGAAAAATATCGAGTTTTTTGTAAAAATGGTAAATTCTCATCTTCATGCCAATTAGGTTTATATATTTTTTGGAAACTGGGTGACATCTTGTTTGGCCATAAATAAGTAATTTCTCATCATTTTGAGCTGAAATTTCAGCATGAAATGATAAGTCGGCTTACAAAAATGAATTCAGATTCAGAATCAGCGTAATTATTTTGGTTAAGTTGCAAATTTTCTTATTTGTGTGATGAAAAAAAATTAATCTGGGACATGAAGGGTTAATTTATTTTAATCGAAAATTTGATTTTTTTCCTCATTTCAGCTCTTAGTACCTTGGTATTTGACTGACTTCAGAATAGTTTTTTTTAAATTGATGATCAAAATGATTCGAGATGACCAACGGACGGCCTTGTCAGTATACAATTTCCAATGTTTAACCTTTTTTCTTTTATGAAAATATCTCTTCTCCCACGTAACTTCATCGAGAATATATCTACACATTCAAGAATAAGACAGGTGAATCCTTAAAGATTTATATAAACACAAGTGTAATTAATTATAACATTATAAAAGAAATATATATTATTACTGTATTCTGTAATTTTACTTTTTCTATTGCATAAATAAAATTTGAATATCCAACCATGTTATAGATGGTATTTTTGATTTCTTCCAATTTCATCCTAGATGTATCCATGAGTAGCTCAGAGATTCATTTTTTCGTGGATTTCCGAACCATTTGCACTAAGGTTCTTCAGATAACTCGTCTGAAAAAATCCGAAAAGGTACCGAAAATAAAATTATTAAAACAAGTGAATTTTTTCAAAAATTATTCATATTAGAATCAAAGAGCGCATAAAATTTCGCAAGAACCATCTCTAAGAATACCTAGGATCTTAATTGGACCTATCTATCGTTCTTCAAGCTTTGATAATAATAGATCAAGGATTAATGATATCAACCTACCAGGGAGATAGGTTGCTAAGACATTATAAAATTTAACTCTAGAGAAGAATTGTTATTTGATAAAATATGTGTAGTATTTCTATACAATATTTTTTGTTTAAAAATTGAGTAGATTCGGAATTTTTCGGAATATTTCTGAATCTGAAGAATGCTAATTTGCCTACAAGAACGAAAAAATATTTCATACACTATTCGAATACATTACGACCATAGTAGAGGATGCAGAAAAGTGAAATTAACTTTTCTAAATTGAAACAAAAAATTGAGCAACGTATGGGGTGACGCATTACTGGGAATCTTGAAACAAAAAAACGTCATTCATTAACCCGTTCGAATCAGGAGAGAAATCTCTATCTGATGGTATATTTTTTAGATAAATTTATATTTCAATACATTCTGATGATATTATTTCAATTTAGAAAAGGTTTCAAAACGCTAAAATCTATTGAAATGATAGTCCAACTACAGTATAAAACTACTGAAGAAAATGAACAAGAAATTTTTTAAATTCTTGAAAAAATGTATTTAAATGATTTTCTATAAAAAAATTATAAATATTTTGGTTCAATCGTTTAAATGAAATGTTTTCCTCTGTTTTCTTCAGTTGTTATATTTTTTATTTGGCAACAGATTCTTTTTTTAAATTTCAACTCCCGGTACTCTGTTGAAATGTGTATAGGCTTGATTTTTGTGTCGAATGCTGAAATTCCTTATTTGCTTAAATGTGATGTAGACAGCAACTATGATGAATGGGAGTAGAATGAGACTCACATATATAAGCGAGATTGACGCACCATCTAGGAGAGAACTAGTTCAGTTTTTATTTTAAAATTATACACAATAAATATGCAAAGAGTGAAGAATTAGTTGTCATGGTGCCAAGAATTTTCAACCCCTTTTATGATCCATACTTTGAAATCTGATCTTGATCGAAAAAAATATTTTTCTTCCTAAATGGATCTTTATTTCCCCCTTTTCATTTAATTGTTTCGCTATAAAATATTAGCTAGAAAAATCCTAATTTTTGCGTCAGCCTCAAATCTAAGGCAAAGACTATTTCCAGAACGACTTTAGATCTATGATTAGAAAAATAGGTATTTCTCATCCACCTTCTTAGAAGCAAAATATTTTAGAAAATATATATGAAGGCAAATCTGATAATCTCTACCTGGCAAAGAGCACGGCTTTTCTTGAAGAAAAAGATTAAACAATTAATTTGGCATTTAGTAATGTACAAAATCTATTCTATTTATGCTAAATTCTTTGCTTGAATTATTTTAATCTAAGAGTCAGAAATTTCAAAATTCAACTGTGTCGAAGTGACGGAAATTTCATTTCTTATGTTAGAAAGAAATTTATTTCTTAAATCTGACTTGGGATCCAAAAATATAAAGCTAGTTAATATGAAGATGGGAATTTATGATTTTTACAAAATTCTTATTTTTTTAATCAAGAAATCAAGTTTGATCAAGTTTTTTTGTAATCTAGATCATGAGCCCTTTTTCACGGTACGGAGAAAAAAAATTTAGGAAAAATCATAAATTCCCATCTTCATATTAACTAGATGTAGATTCAAGTTGACCTATGAATCTTATACATACTTCTGCGATTTATTTAATAAGAAAAGCAGTGACTACTGTATTGTTAAATAAATTATTACTATTATTGGGTTCTGAACTCATGGGGGAAGGTTAGAGAAAACAGACGTATATTATAGTGATTAACGTTATATTTCGCCAGGTCTCTTCAGACTCTACCCTGGTTGGCATATAAATACTATCACAATGCTAAATTTTTGTGCACTTCCATTGGTTGAGTTTTTTAAAAATATAATTATATAATTTAGCATTGTGATAGTATTTATATGCCAACCAGGGTAGAGTCTGAAGAGACCTGGCGAAATATAACGTTAATCACTATAATATACGTCTGTTTTCTCTAACCTTCCCCCATGAGTTCAGAACCCAATAATAGTAATATTTTTGATGAAGTTCGACAATATTATCGTTCAAATAAATTATTATTGAGATCTGGGATGTAACACCTAAATTGTACAATGTTCAGGTATGTAAGATATTCGAGAATTTAGAGATTTCATAGCAAAATTCACCAACGTGCATACAATCAAAATCATGAGCTAGCAGGATAATCGTCAGAATTGAAATTCAATAATCTGATCATGATAAAAAGTAGAGATATCTAGCTATGAGCCTCAATATTAGGATTAATAATTCTAGAAATTATAATTTAGAATATTCGATAGATTTACTACCTAATGGATTTTTATGTCATTAAGATGGATTTCATTGTCAAAAAGAGGGGGATTCTTTTGTAAGATTTGTCATAAATTAATACTATGAACAGTACATAGGAAACTTTGTATGAGAATTAATCTTTAATCGCAAAAAATCCACATGGGATTTCTTGCCAGCTTGTCAAGAAATTTGAAATTATTATGAAGAATTCTAAATTTTATCGGCATGATAAATCCATCTTCTTTTTCTGAGAATATTTCTCTAGACATTAAGAAATTTGAGGTTTGCCTACTTCTTATAACTTCTTAAAATTAACCTAATAATCTTGAAACGGAAATCTTTAGTTTGTAAAGCTAGTTGACATAACGATAAGAAATCTACAAAAAATTTCTTCGATTTTTAGAATTCTTACTCGTGTTGCCCAGTTTTAAGATTTTGAGAAAAAATTAGGAGTCATTTTGAATTATGAGTCATTATGAGTTGGCGCTAAAATACCATTTTTTCAAACTTTGAACTAAAATTTTTATTGATTTCAAAGTGAGAGAGTGATCAAAAAGTGATTTTCACGATCACAATAACACAGGAAAACCGAATATGCTGAATCTCTTCTAATGCATAACTTCATTATCGTTTGGGAGTCAAATTTCGATTTTATGATCATTATACTACTTGAAAGTTAATGAAACTTCAACAAATCGAAAATGGTGAATCTTTCGAAAATATGTCCGCGATATTTGGCTTTCTTGATCCAGAAAATCATCTTTTGATCACTCTCTCACTTTGAAATCAATAAAATTTTCCAGTTCAATTTTCAAAGTTCGAAAAAATGGGATGGGCAAAATGAGTAGGATTATAAAAAATACATTAGATTTTTTGATGAAAAATCGAAGTTTTCGTAAAAATAATAAATTCAACCAACTTTAGATGAATTTGAATTCCGTTTTTTCCTGACTTTTTGGAAAAAACACTGAATTCTCATCTTCTTTTCAATTAGGTTTAATTCATAGACTGATTAGGCTAGCATTATATAATCTTGTGTTTGGGAGCATTGGCTAAACAATGCTCATATAGCATTAAAAAGCATGGATATTAATCTTCACTCAAGGAAATTTACTTCAAATTGCTACGTGAATTTGTCAGTTTAAAGTTTCATATCGATGATCTTCCCCTAATACACACTATGCTATAATTACACGGTAGGGGATAGATTTTTAGGCACACAAGTAAGATTTTCAAAAGGATCACAAAATATCGTCAGGATTTTCAATGCATATATCACACCAATTTACACATTTGCTATTTTACTTGGTTTATAAATTTAAGAATATCTCATATTATAACTAAATTATCCACGTAGATAAAAGAAATGAGAATCGAATATTTGATTTTAATGTTGATTTACTCTCAACTACTAACTGTTCTCGATGAATTTGGGAATTCATGACTTTTACAAAAATCTCATTTTTTCATCAAGGTATCGAAATTTTTGAAAGATTTTTGGTAACTGATACAAAATGTACACTTTTACTGATTTGAGAAAAAGTTTTTTTGAGAAAATTCAGGAGACATTTTTAAATTCGAGATGGCGCGATTTTTTAATTTTTTTAAACTCTGAGTTGAAAATTTTTGTTGATTTCAAGGTCTGAGAAGAATCAAATGTTATTTTTCAGGATCATCATTACACAAAGAAAATATTTACTCTTATTCATTATTTTGGAAAAACCCGTCATTTTGAAATGATCTTTGAAATTAGTTTATCAATTTTTGAAATTGATCGAAAAATAGGAAGTAGACTTTCGCATGTAAATTGTGTGTTTTTTCAAAAAAATGAATGAGAGTAATTATTTTTTTTGTCTAATGATAATTAAAATCATTAAAAATTACATTTGATTTCTCTCAGTCCTTGATATAAACAAAAATTTTACTCGAATTTTAAAATGTCTCTATAATTTTCCAAAAAAAACCTTTTTTTTAATTTTTCTTTCTCAAATCAATAAAAGTGTACATTTTGAATCAGTTATCAAGAATCCTTCATAATATTCGATACCTTGATGAAAAAATGAGAATTTTGTAAAAATCATGAATTCCCAAATTCATCGAGGATAACTTTATTATGGAAAAGAAAAAGAGTGTGTTATGCGCTAATTTTTTATGGCAAATGTTTAGCAAATTACATCAAATTAAAATCAATTAGACAATCTAGGTTTTTCATTTCAATGAATAGGAAAATATCCCGAAATTGCAAAGAAAATAATGGCAAGTATGGCCTGAATAACCGGGTAAAAAATAGTTAATATGAAGATGGGAATATATGAATCATATAAAATTCTCAAAATTTTTCAACTCAGAAGTTCAAAGATATGGGAATTTTCCGCTAATGCCATAATTTCCTTAAAAATTGAAAATCTCATGATCTAGATTCCGAAAAATATTTTGCTATATATATCTAGCCGGTGTAATAGTCTGATGAGAACCGGTGAAATATAAGCTTTATCACTAAATATTCACTCGTCTTCTAAATCCTCTTAATGAATAGTTCATTAGAATCACGAAAAATATTAATTTAAATTGATTTCTTGATGAAAAAATGGGAATTTTTTAAAATTCATCAATCTCCATCTTCATATTAACTACGTGTATTTTTGACTGTGAAAAATTTTCTCCAGATTTATGCATTTTGTGTTAAATTTGGTTAAGGGCTGCTGCAAAGAGTATATATATAGTTTTCTAGGTAGTATGGGAAGACGTTCTTTTTAGAGTTATTTTAAACAGTATTACATTCGAGTTTTATTCATCATACTTGAATTTTTCTCTAAAAATTTAATTAAGTTATGATTACTCTTGTAGTTAAATTGAATGTTTCTGGCGTAAAAATAGAATTTTTCAATTTCTCCAAAAAGGAACTATTAAATACGATTTCATTGTGATTTTTCTAAATCAAATCAAAAATTTAAAGCAACTTTTCTCATTTTATAAACTATCTCTCCAAATGTCATTAATTTTTTAGGCCAAGAAAATTTTCTTTCTCTGGCTTGTCTTACCACTTGAACCAAAGAGCAAGAGTAAAATTTCGTCTTATCTCGGCAGTCTTCCTACTTGGGCTATGCCGCTATTTAAGCTTAAACATCTTACTTTTTATTCTCTTACATTAAAAAAATAGTATAAATCTCTTGTAATATACGAAAATAGTTGCTCCATTTGACCTATAAGAAGTCACTAAAAATTCGACCAATGAAATTCAAGTAATTAAATTTTGTCATGTAAGGATATCGATTCTAAATATATATCATTCTAATTAGAATTATAATCCAATTGATAGTTTCGATAATGAAAAATTTCCATATTTTTGCTGCTAAAAATTTTATTTTTTTCTAAAAAAAGATAATTGATAATTTATAAACAAATTTGAAGGAAAAATAACAACAACTGAAAAAGTTCTGTAACTCACGCAAGCAAGTAGGATTTTCAATTCTACGTCGATCGAATTTGGGTGAGATTGATGGACAGGAACATATGAATGAATTTTCTTGTTGTTCCACACAGGCAAAGTTATTATCGCATGAATTCCAATTATCTGACTCACATCGGTTTACATCTATAATGACAAAATTTAAGAGTTGAATGTATTCAAAGTTAAAAAAGGGGTATTTGCAATATTGGTGACTCTGACCTCCTCATTTGCAGATATGGTGACAGTGGTAGGCCAAAATATAATTTTGGTTACTTTTTTACATTGGATTTGAGGACCCCCAAAATTTAATTCACTTTTGGTTCCCTTTTTTAATACAAAATTTTGAATATTGCATTTATGGTTACCTTTTCCTGTGCTAAAATATAATAATTGCAGTCATGGTTAATGCTCCCTATGCTAAATGATATTTATTTTGCAATTATGGTTACAATCTTGTAAAATCTTTCTTTGATGGCTGTTTAAGTTTTTTCATGATTGTTTTCATTCAGGGCTATTTCTAAGTACTCATTTATGTTTACTCGAATTTAAATCAAGTTAATTCAAAATAGGGTTATTCACCATGTTAGTATCAATTTTTAAATTATTTTCACGATTAGTATAATAGACCGGTGTTATTTTCCAAAGTAGTATCATATTTTTATTATTTTCTATTACAGTATCAATAATTAAAATTATTTCAAAAACCGTATAATATACCAATAATTTCAGAATTAGTATTAATTTGAAGAAACATAACTATAATCAGATCAATTTCAAAATATCATGAATTATTAAAGAAGAACCATCATCTACTTAAAAGTAGTGGGCTTAGTTTTTGATATACAAAGGCAAAAATGTTTAACTTAATTGAATCGACTTCACGTAATTCAAAGTATTACAAATCAGTACTTAGAAATAGCCCTGAATAAAAGAACATATGAATAAACTTAAACAGCCATCAAAGAAAGATTTTACAAGATTGTAACCATAATTGCAAAATAAATATCATTCAGCATAGGGAGCATTAACCATGACTGCAATTATTATATTTTAGCACAGGAAAAGGTAACCATAAATGCAATATTCAAAATTTTGTATTAAAAAAGGGAACCAAAAGTGAATTAAATTTTGGGGGTCCTCAAATCCAATGTAAAAAAGTAACCAAAATTGTATTTTGGCCTACCACTGTCACCATATCTGCAAATGGGAAGGTCCAAGTTACCAATTTTGCAAATACCACAATTAAAAAATATCAGAACAAATACGTGATTTTTAGACATTGAACCTATTAGCAAAGTGTGATCACTGGGAATCACTTTATGAACTCTTCTAACTTGGAGGAGATTGTATTCTCACACCTAGATGTTAGAATTTGGAAAGCATGTGTCAATTCACCTAATATTCAACCCTCGGTGGCAGTTACAGACGCGTTTCATCCTTATTAGTAGGATACGCAAAATGTATTTGACTTTTTTGTTTCAAAGTTATAAATGGGTTAATTAAAAGAAAATGAATTTTCCATAAACAACTCAAAATTTTCGAAAAATGAACTCAAGAAAATATTTTTTCATTAATGACCCTGAAAAATTTATTCATTTAAAATTCAAGGCAGCTAGAGCAGAATATGAAATTTCTTTTACTTGATTTTGGTTCTTATTAATGATTTCTAATCATTGTTTACTAATCCATGATTAGTGATAATTTTATCCATATTATTAAAAAATAAAAGCTGATTTTGTGAGCCTATGTATGTCTAAACTACCCGAACAATTTTAATAAAATTCAAACCAGTTCTAAAAATTACCCCACGGACCATATAGATTTGGCCTTGGTTGGGCCGTAATCTCGATCAGAACCGAAAAAGTGACTGACCAATCAGATGGCTTCGTTTTAAATAAGCTTCTTTCTCATTAGTCCAATCTAAGCTTCAATTACTTCGTCTTCATACAACAATAAAAGCTTCTTTGAACTTTAAGAAACACTGCGTAGCGTGTTCGGATCATTAAATTTATGTAAAAATATTTTCTTTAGGGTCACTTTTGGAAATATTTGGGATCTATTTTGGAATTAACCCGTTAGAAAACAAATATAATGAATTTCTGGAGCCAAATTCAAATTATTTTGTGTAATATAAGTAGTTGACTTTCGAGTCAAAAGTTTCGACAAATATTTTGGTTTATAAAAATATCAGGGTTTTTGTAAAAATTGTAAACCCTCATCTCTATATTAACTAGCCATAACTACAATCTTTTTACAATTATTTTAGATTTATATCTACGCTAAATGAATTCATTCACATTCCAAAGTGAATGAGAAATGTAATAAAATTTATCTATCTCACGTTGAGTTGATTTTTATAATGAAATTTTTATGATCTAATTCTTGGATTTTCTGTAAATAAAGATTCTAAAAACTACGCTGTCCAATAGGGAAAGTGTACATTATATTCTAAATTGATACATTATTTTTAAGATTTTAGTCTCTAGTAGAAAGGTCATTTTGGTGTTTAAAAAAATTACATCCATTGTTCATACTTTTAATAACGAGAAAAATCTAGTAAAATTAATAATAATAGAAGAAGTAATTCAGAGGTTATTCGCTAATAAGGCTTCTTTAAAATAACATATCAAAGATAAAGCATTTTTAGAAGCAAAAAATAGTTTTCTTATATCAATTTCTTCTCGAAAGGTTCGAGTAAATGATACGACAGAAAGTCGCCTCCCAACATGGAGTCCTGAGAAAGACTATTTCTAAAAGAGGACATAACCCCTTTTTCCTTAATTATTAATTTTTGAGTTCAGATTTTTAATTTTTACAACTAT
The DNA here is from genome assembly GCA_012064415.1 of Gyrodactylus bullatarudis. Classification (NCBI taxonomy): domain Eukaryota; kingdom Metazoa; phylum Platyhelminthes; class Monogenea; order Gyrodactylidea; family Gyrodactylidae; genus Gyrodactylus; species Gyrodactylus bullatarudis. Next base: position 191,319 of record SSNU01000265.1, read on the forward strand.
AAAAGATGAAAAGAAAACTAGCAATTTAATTGCTTTTTATATTGAATTTACATTGATTTTAAATTAAATAATAATTTTGAGCTTCGGCAGGGTCAATCGTAAGAAATTAATTCTTAATAATGTTAGGCTTCTTCCCCAATATTGAAAAAATTCCCTATCAAGACGAAATAATGTCTCTCCATTTCTATAAACTATTCAATAGAGGATGAAAAGTTGAATCGTGAAGATTTGGAAGAAAATTAAAACGAAAATAAACTAAGAACAGGAAAATTGTTTTGTTCCATGATGGAATTTGAAATCTTCAATAAAAATTAGTGAAAGTAGATTTAATCGGAATATAATCAAATTTTGTCCAAAGATTCTTCCAGATGTTTGGGTATTGAGATAGTCAAGTACCTTCTTCAGTGGATGAGACGCTTGTAACCTGAATTCTCTTCAATTTTATCTAAAAACCTTAGTATATAGATCTCGAAAATACAAAAAGGAACCAAAAGTGAATTAAATTTTGGGGGTCCTCAAATCCAATGTAAAAAAGTAACCAAAATTGTATTTTGGCCTACCACTGTCACCATATCTGCGAATGGGAAGGTCCAAGTTACCAATTTTGCAAATACCACAATTAAAAAATATCAGAACAAATACGTGATTTTTAGACATTGAACCTATTAGCAAAGTGTGATCACTGGGAATCACTTTATGAACTCTTCTAACTTGAAGGAGGTTGTCTTCTCACACCTAGATGTTAGAATTTGGAAAAGCATGTGTCAATTCACCTAATATTCAACTCTCGGTGGCAGTTGCAGACGCGTTTCATCCTATGGTTCTTGCGAAAATTAATATCTGGGAAATTTGGAATTTTCTTTTTTTCAGATTTGAGTACAGAATCGGAATCAGCACAAAAATATAAAAAAAGCACCCCTTATAATTAAAAATTATTGACTTAGCAGATGGTTAATTTCAGGTTATTTTCGTGTTTGATTTTTTTACAGGTTATCTGATTGGTTTTAAGGTTTTACTTTATTTTGAATGTTTTTTTGGATCAGGACCAATAGGTATACTAAGGTTTTATGATAAAATTGAAGAGAATTCAGGTTACAAGCGTCTCATCCACTGAAGAAGGTGTTTGACTATCTCAGTACCAAAACTTTAGGAACTACTTTTACCAATTCTTATTGAATATGCCAAGGAATTTGGCAGTATTTTCAATTCGAAATTTCTATAGCAATGGAAGATTGCGTAATAATGATACTTTATCTTTCCCAGATAATTATTGTGTAAATCTTTCCCTGATCTTGTGCCATAATATTTCAAGGATCATCTCATAAACGAGGTATTTAAGATGATAAATTGGTCACAATAGACCCGAGATCCAAAAACCAAAGTAGACAATAAAGGTGTTTATCAAAGTGCTTTAGACTAAGAATCTTGATTGTATTAGATTTCTGAAGCTCTAAGATTTTATTATAATTTGAATTAAGCGTTTGATTACTGAGCACTGGTAAGCTGACGATCGCCGATAATAAAGCTGCCTATTTATCAAAAATCTATTAAACTGCTGAAATGATTTCCCAATGAAATTGTTGGAAAAATGGGTTAAGAACTTTTACTCACATGTTAAAAGATTATCTTTGTTGAATAATTTCTTGCTAATTTCTTCTGCTGTGTTATTCGGGAAAGATCGAGTTAAATGTAGGAAATACTTGTCTGCAGCTTTTTCTTCAATTCCCATGAAATAATCTTTGACCCTTTTTGCATTATCACACATGAGATGTGGAATATCTGTTCTTGAATTGACATTTAATTGTAGAACAAGCGTTACTAAATGGGAAATACATATTAAATTTGAATTATTTCTTCTATAGAAGAAGAGAAATCTTTCGGATATTTCGGATCAAGAGAGAGAGGGACATTAAACTGACTCTATAAATTATTTACATTTCCTATTGAAAAATGATAGTATCAAGGCGAGAATTCATCGGGAATCTTTAAAAATAATTTGATCCTTAAATTAGTGCTTATGAGGCTAGCTGAAAATATTATATTATATGAAAACACTTTTACCAACACTTGTTAGAATATCTAAATTAGAGTAGGCCAAATTTTTCAACTTTTCCTAGTCTTAATCTCATTTTGAAGATGATCGATAACTCAGCAGTTTTTTCTATAAAACCATAAATTTTCGAATTTGTTTTGATATACGAAATCTCGATTGAATATGAAAACTTTTGAACAAGTGCCAAAATTCTTTCAATGAATTTTGCTACGAGAAAGGACAAAATGAAGATTTTTGAATACTTTTTGCAATATTTTGAATAAAGATAGGAATTATAGTAAAAATTGAGTTGAAAGAAATTCCTAGAAAATTAAGGGGAATTTTTAAGATTTTATCAGAACATGAAAAATTTTCATTTTGATTTTCAATTTTTGATCAAGGTATGGAAAATAAGGAATAAGGTAGTATTACCCTAATTTGAATACTTTTTGTTCGGATTGTCAGAAAACCAAAAGTGGTCGCAAAAATATTACGTTCGCATGGAAAATTTCTCAAGTTATTTTTCATGATGAATTTAACGAAACATACGTGATTCGATAAACAATAGAATTCTCTGTTCGTCTGTAGATTTCAAGAAATATTCGAATTTGTTTTTTTTTATCGAAATTTAGGTCTTATTTTTGCTCCAAAATTTCTATTATGGCTTGCATTACAATTATAAAAAGACAGAAATAATCTACACAAGGTTTTTCCACAATTAGTCACTCTAAACTTTTAAGTTAACACCTCTATGCTCGATAATATCTCACAAATTTCAGTTCTTTCAGCAAAATTCTCTTTTTGAAGCTTTATTCGGTCTGGCACAGAAGATTTTCCTTACAGTGACATGTGTGAAAATGGTTGAATTTTATGAATCTACTTTAAATATCAGGAAAAACATCTCAAAAATAACCAAAAACGGTGGAAAAACTAGGATTTTTTACATTTTATTATTTTTAAATCTGAATGAAATCTTCACTTTGAGTGTAGTAAGAAAAGAAAGTAGAAAATGACGATTTTTCACCGTTTTCGGTTGAGACGTTTTCCCTAATTTTTAGAGCAGATTTATAAAAAACAAGCGGCGTAAATTTCAGGATTAATTACTAGAGTACAGCTCAAATTTTAAAACTATCAACATTACAATTCTCGAACGGATTTTGGTAATAAACAGATAGAGAGGATTTTATTTATGTGAAAATCTATTCTCAGAACTATCTAAGAACAAAGGTAGAAATTCACAAAAGAGTCGAGGGTGTTAATACTTGAACACGGGGTGGAATAATATTAGATTCAAATAAGGTAGGTACTGTACCCACTAAGACATCCCGATTATCCAATCTAAAACATGCAAAATATCTACCTTCTCTTCCAGAATAGTTGAAGTATTTTTAAATACATTTTCAAACTCAGCTTTCAATACTTAAAATGCTTGTATATTCGGTTAAATATGCTAAGGAGTTGAGGAGTCCTCTATCAATTACTTTTGATAATAAGACTCACTCTCTGCACAGTCATCACCATAGTGATTAATGTTACATTTGAATGTTTCCTTATCACATGTATTGTACCATTTACACTTTTTCCTTGGCTTCCCTTCAAGTATTGGCCTTGTGTCAGTCTCACAATTGTTTCCTTCGTAGCCCAGAATGCACAACTTGGAAAATTCCTTACATTGATTGAAGAATAAATGATCTGGCTCAATAGAATTTTTCTTTTGCGCATTGACACACGAGAAAGGTAATATCAATATTAATCCAATATTTAAAATCTTTAAATGGTTAAGCATTTTCTTTGGGTGTTATTTCTTTTCATTGAACTTTCAAATCTCTCATTTATTCAGATTATTAGTGAAAGGTATTGATAGTATTCTCTCTGAGAAGTCTTGTTACTTCTTACTACCTTAAAATTCAAAATTATATTTGCATGTTCATTGAATTAGAAACTCTTTAGAAGAGCAACACAACAAAAATCAATGATACAACCGAACACCAAGAATTATACAGTTTGAATGCTCATCTCTTAATGTGATTGGCTAGTTGGATTGTGCGTCAGTGTTAGTTTCAGTATACTCGTGTGTTATGTAATAATAGTAATTCTAGTTTTGAATAAATTAAAAACATTTAGTATGGAAATGAAAGCCAAGTTTCTTAACTATTTTTTTAGTCTTGCACAATATTAGTTTTGCTAGAAATTTGAAATTTGTTCCAAACCCTTTAAGTTTACAAAATACAGTAATTTAAAACAAGTCTTTTTTTAGTTTTATTTTAAAAGTTTTTATTGAGTTCGGTTGAAAATGGAAAATCCCAGCAATTAAAATTGATATTTTTCTGTGAATTGCATTTTGAACCATTGACAGAATCTTCAGACTTATCGTATTTATTATAAAATTCCTATTTTCATCTACCTCTAATGTCGAGCTGATCACACATTTGAAAACTAAAACTAGTTGACATGAATATATATGTTGGAGCTAGAATGGTCTGAACTGCTAGATTCGTCTTAAGACTATTCTAGCTAGCTAGATTGGTCTGAAATATTCATCTCTGCCCTTTTTGTACATCTCGAATACACCATGTATTTTTCATCATTAAATTTATACATTTTCAGAATTATAATGGTCTGAACTGCTAGATTCGTCTTAAGACTATTCTAGCTAGCTAGATTGGTCTGGAATATTTAATATTTATTCCTCTCTACCCTTTTTGTAAACTTTGAATACAACATGTATTAGTCATCATAAAGTTTATACAATTTTAGAATTATATTGTATTTATTTTTACATGCCCGATCAGGATGGCATTTAGAATTACAGAGAATATTCTTCTTCCTGCATAGACACCTTCTAGAATCACACCCACTCGTACAATTACACTTCGAAAATCCTTGTCCTCTTGATCGAGACTGACAGGTACTGGCTGAGCGTATAGAGAGATCGGGTAGAGAGGAATAAATATTAAATATTCCAGACCAATCTAGCTAGCTAGAATAGTCTTAAGACGAATCTAGTTTCTTTATTTCTTTACCTGTACCTACATTCAAAATCAGCTTTCGATATGAATCAATTTTTCTGTTTATTCTACAAAAGCTAGAATAAATTGATAAAATAGCACAAAACGGATTATTTAGGATAGTTCATCTAAAAAGACCTGTAAATAATCCTTTGAAAGCTTTGTATTTTTTTGATCGATTGCCACCTCTTTTCAATGAAATTGCTAGAAAAAACATTGCATTTAAAAAAAAAGATCTCTATATATTTTTGGAGAACTTTTGATATTACAATTACTGATTTTGTACTGATATAGATTGACAATAAATTATCTATTTTATTTAGAGAAATATAAAATATATATTAAGGTTTATATTTTCCCCGGGCAATGTTCCATGACTTGATCAAAAATTTATTTTTTAGCTAAAAAATACAATTTCGAAAAACAAAATTAAATTTTTCATGATCTGATTTACAAAAATCCCATTTTCCCTAAAATAATCAAAATTTACCTAATTTCTTTCAACATGTGAAAAAGCCCTATTTTTTATTCAAAATGTTGCAAAAATTATTTTTTTCTTTCTCGCGTGTTCAAAAATTGTCAAATATGAGCAATGTAAAATGGTACTATGATCAGCCCATTTTCACAACCAAGATATTTTCGAGAAAAAATGAAAAATAAAATTATTTTCCAATTTCATTATCAACTATAATTAAAATTCATGATAAAATAAATTTTAGAATTCGATGAACTGAATTACGATAGGGTTAATTCTGGAAAACCCAAATTTTTTTCAATATACTTCAAATCATCCATATGTGTTTTTTATGAATGCTGATGTGAAAGATTGGAGAAACTGATAAAATACTCAAAACAGGACGCAAGTGAGTTAAAATCAAAGTCTACTTGTTTCACTAAGTAGAAGATCTTCGGTAGAACAAGAGAATTTTATTCTAGAACCATTATTGAGTATTGGGTTTTGGTTCTTGTGAGAAATTGATGAGACAAGAGAAGTTTTCATATAGATAATGTCTGGCCCAAAGCACTTAATGTTGGTAATAGGGGATTGGCTCATTCTAAAGCTGTTCTAAAGCTAGTTAATATGAAGATGGGAATTTATGCTTTTTACAAAATTATGGATTTTTTCATCAAGAAATCGAAATTGATCAAAATGGGGCTAGTTTTATGATTATTCCCACTTTGGGGCTACTTTTGGAATTTATCCAAAAAAAATTAAAATAATTTAAACAAACATCAATACGAAAAGAGGGATAGTCTATAGAACATTTGCTCCCTCTTGTTTTGCAGTAATTTTTCTGAATGACAAAGAGACTAAGGGCTTTTTAACATCGATGAAATGAAAACGAATCTCATGCGGTGATCAGGTTTCATTATTCCCTAGTGATCTAATCTCTGTGTAGTACACATATAAATAAGGAAGTCAGTTAACATTATCTGAGCTTTTAGCCAGGAGAAAAACACTGTCTTCTAGTACATAGTTGAGTTTTTTGTCAGTCATAAATCATAAAAAATGCAGACTAGAGATTTTACAAAATATATCCTCAAGACTACCAAAAAGCTTATGCTGTAGACAATTTATAAATGTTGTAATTCCACAATAAGACTCAAAGAAGTCTCAACCACAAAGAAGCCTATCGTCGATATGAGGTAGTCATGATTGTAATATTTTTTCATTCTAAATCTTAATTAACAACTGCTTCAGTTTTTTTTTGTTAGAAAGTATGATTTTATTGATTTATAAAAGATAAAATAAATAAATATAAATACAAATATATATACACAGCATCTCTGGATATCAGTTCAGTTTTGGAATTTGTTTATTATTGAACAGTCCTAAAACTTCTCCAAATGTATTGAATTCTTATTAACTCAGAATCGAAATTACTCGAATTTTATTCTTAACCACCCTAGAATGAAATTTATATTCAACCAATAGGAACTCAATTCTTAAATTCTCTGCCATTATCTGACTGTAAAATTTTTGGAGGACCATGATCAAGAAAAATTTATAAAACAACATCGTAGACATGCTGTTTTGTTCTTTAAAGGCCTGAGTTGAACGTATTTTTTGAAGTGGTCTTGATACACCAATATAAATTTGTAACCTCTATCAGGACAAGACTGTATATCTGTGAGATCGATCTGAACTCTTTCGTTGTGCTGAGTTGATATTATCAGGTTTGATACTACTCCCTTTTTGATAAGTTTTGTATTTTTCTTCCAGGTTAGGCATAATCGTAAGTAAATGGATATCTGATCAAAAGTAATTTTGTAATGTTATTTTTGTCGAGAGAATCCTTAAGAATGTCTCTTCGACAGTGGCCAAGTCTTATGTGACGTTCATGGATGATATTAAAAAACTCATCGATTAAAAGTACTTTTCTCCTGTTCTCATTCTTAGCTGAGTTTAGGAAAATTCTTTATTGCCATCTACAAGTTAGGAATCATATTGATCCCGAATCCCCGCCCAATTTAGTAATTAATACGAACCACTTTGACACGATTCACACGATTCACGGTAACATATCTAATCCGGGTACGCATGTGAAAATTTTGACTTAGAAACAAAATCTTAAAAATGCCTTAATTTTCTTTCAAGAAAAGCCTCTCTTTAGTTGCACATGATGAGTTTCATTTTAAAATCAACACTTCTTAAGTTTACTGACTGCAACAAGAATTGATGCTCAGAACGAGATATTTGCGATACAAATAGGTAACTCAGAATGTCATAACACAGACTGAGCAAAATTTTCTCTACAAATTCAAAGAAGTCAACGTCAGTGACCAAACTATGCTATCCTATGATGTCGTATCTTTATTCACGAATGTGCCTCTAAGAGAAACAATTGACTTCGTCGGTGATTATGTGAAAAATAACCAATCGGATTTCAAACTGCCTTCAAATTGGATAAAAAAACTAATAGACCTGTGTTGCAAAAATGTCGTCTTTAGTTTTAATAAGGAGTTGTATGTTCAAAGAGACGGAGTGGCGATGGGTTCTCCCCTTGGACCCTTACTAGCGGATTTGTTCTTGGCAAAATTAGAAATGACAACTCTAAAACCAACAATCGATAAGTTTAACCATTATTATCGCTATATGGACGACACATTCATCATTGTAAATAATAATCATAACTTTGAAAACTTATTAACAGATTTTAACCAGGCACACAGCCAAATAAAATTTACAGCTGAAAAAGAAAGTGAGAACAGCCTACCATTCTTAGATGTAAAGCTTTCTAGATGCTCGAACGGTTCAATAAACAGAGGTATCTACAGAAAGGCCACATTCACAGGGAAGCTGCTCAATTTCAATTCTTTTGTTCCCATGAAAGTCAAACGAGGCTTGATAACAGCCCTGGCCAAACGAACTCGTAGAATAGTGTCTGAATCTGCATGGGAAAGCGAGCTAGAAGATCTTATCAGAATATTCTTGTCGAACGATTATCCTATTGAACTGATCAATGATCGACTATTGAAGCTGTATACACCCAAAGGAAAGCCAGAAGAAAGAGAAGGTGAAACTGTAACCTTAAACATACCTTTCAAAGGGGATAAATTGGCAGCAACATTTCAAAAGAAAATAAGCCAAGTATTCAGTGAAACCTATCCAGAGGGAAACCTGAGAACGATTTTTCAGACCCAGAAATTATTCACAAACAACTCAAAAGACGAATTGGATACCTGGAAGAAGAGCAACGTCGTTTACAAATTTCAATGTCCATGCAATTCAATGTACATTGGACGGACAACAAGACGGCTCGAGGACAGGATTGATGAACATCTCTACAAGGGCCAAACAGCTATCAGAGAGCATCTAAAAACATGTAATGCCCAAGTTTCCCCCCAAAACTTTGAAATTATTTACAAACCATCAGGGAAAAACGGTTACATTTTGAAAGCAGCTGAAGCTTACCTTATTAACGAAAAAAAGCCAAATCTATGTGTACAAAAGAATCATGTGAAACCAATGAGCCTACCAAAACCGAGGGAGAAAAAACCAGCAGGATCACAACCCCCTCCAATGAAAAGAAGACGGGAAGAGACAGAAACGAACCAACAAATTACCAAGTTCTTCGTAGCAACACAATGATCAAACCCTAATTATCCTGATTCGCTAACAGAACTAAATTTTCTTTCCACTAAACGCTGACTACAATAATAATTATCACTTTCATTGTACAAATTTCGAATAATTATAATTCAGATCTCTTACATTAATTTCTCTGACCTGGTAACAGGGAGGAGCCAATTGTATAACTATTAAAATTTGGACCAATAAGGCCATCTCTTTCAAATTTGTTAAACCTGTATTTATATGGCATGTATCACACTGATGAGTATGCCCGAAATAGAGATCTTTATTTGTGAAACAATCTGGCATCTTCTTACTTTGCTCAATTTTCCTATGTCATCGGTAGCTCAGCTCAAAACCAATCTCGAAGAACATTTAACTCAGTTAGATAACACAGACCTTTTTTCCTCAATGCTTGAATGACAGTCTCCAGTTTCTAATGATCCAAATATTTTTCATAATTTCGGGTAGAAAATAGGTTTAATTGCTAGCAATGTGTGTTACCTGATGTTTTGCAATTTTTCTACTTGTATCATATTGTAAAGAACATGAAGACCAAATTCAGACACGAACTTTTGATCAACCAGTCAAAAAAAGTTCTGAAATTTTCAAACTGATTTTATATTTTCCAATTTTTTTGAACCTTCATAACTCTACCAGTTTGATAGGTTTCCGGATCAATTAAAGTTTAAATCGAACCTGCATTCGTAATATTTTTGGCCAAATAACTAGGTATCTTCATGACTAAATTTTGGTTTTTATTGTGAAATAGTCTCGGCACCGAAAGGGTTAAAATGAGTCATACATCTTAACTAAAGGGTTAATTAAAGCCAATTCTGATATATTATTAGTCAATTTTGTTATAAGATTTGTCATTGCCCACTAAGACTGAACTAAGAATTGTCAAAAATGATATAGGCTCGTATAGACTGACCTGATTTATCAATTTTGATATAATTTTTTTTAAATACATCGTGTATATTGATTTAAGAAGTGTTAAAACTGATATAAGATGTGTAATTTTCCCAACCTTTTATACCTTTAAAGCTTATATTTCACCGGATCTCCTCAGACTATTACACCGGCTTGATATTTATGAGTATGTACATATTCCTCTTATTGGTTCAAATAGTTTTTAGTGATGATAATTATGAATCATAGGGGGTATAAATTTTATTAAATTTTTAAAAAAGCCGTCAATTTGAACTGATCCTGGACCGTCCGAATTTATTAACTTTCAAGCAATAAAAATAGTCGAAAAATAGGAAGGCCTTCTTGTCATAGGAAACTAATAGCTAATTATATTATATTTACAGAATCAAAATCCCATGTGATAATCGAATGAAATAACACTAAGAAAAAGTATACACTAGATCTGCTCTTGCCGAAAATCAACAGAAAGTAGATCTAACAGCTCAAGATGGTTGAAAACTTGTTTTGAAATGTAAATAATAGGAGTCACCACGAGATTAAAATTTTATCTCACAATTAGCCTCATAGACCTAAGCATAATAAATATTTAGCTTGATCACCATTTAAACTCTTACACCCCTTTTAGCCACCTCTAATTTTTATCAGGCAAAATGAATTCTAAATTTGTGAGACAATTTTCAAGATTTCATTCTAAATGTGACTTAACTTATCAATCGATAATCAAAGTTTAAATAATCGGCCATTTACCAATATTTATCATAGATCGTTTTTTCTATAGCTTTCAATCTGGAATATGATAATATCTTTTTGTGTATTGTAAATATACAGTATCATAGAAAGGTTGAGGACTATATAAAAAATACAACGGGATAACGTTGAATAGAAATGCAAAAATGATAGAGATTTGAGAACAGAAATTAAATAGATTGATAAATGAAATATGGGGAATGAGAATATGAGTTAATTTTTTTTCAAATTAAGAGAAAGTAGAAGAATGATAATGTCTCTTTTCTGATTGGTCAATAGGCCTGGGAATATTACTCTGTTGAAGAATTCTGATTCGTCCATTTGGAAAATAGAAAATGAAGTTAACTAACGTACATTACAAACTTGGTGATATTTTCCCATCAATTTTTCATCCCATATACTCAAACATTGTCTACACATTGGATTTGTTTGGCTTGGAAGTACTTTTATTTCAAATGTTTCAAAATATTTTTATTTAATTTTGATAAAATATTCTCTGAGGGCGTCTTCGTTACGAAGATTTGTATGTTCCCTAACTGGCAGTTATAATTTTGATTCGAGACAGACAAAAAGGTTTGGAATATTTCCCCCCTCCATCTAAATCAATGTAGCCCATCAACGTGGATTAAGGATAAAAAACTATGAATTTCACCCCGATTCAAGAGAATAAGAGATGTGAAATTTACAAGCATACCACGAGCAATAGTAGTCTTATTTCGGCCAAAAGTATTGATAGTAGCAATTTTCAAGATTCAATGTCCTCCGATCAGGAAACTGAACGCATCATTTTCCGGAATACCGATTTTTTCACAAATCATTACACAAGTCAAATTGATCAAATGACTCTGAGAATCACTGATCCGAAACAAATCCAGCGCAAATCTTCTAATGGATATAACCATGGAATTAACGTTAATTCTCGAACAGTTTACATAATGAATAGTCCAGATGCAAGACAACTTCGTCATGTTATGACCGATATGAGATGTGATGAGTCGTACATTGAGGATGAACCTCCAGCTCTGCCCCCAAGAGCTAATCAAAGCCAGGTAAATTATCCGCAGAAAAAAGCAGACTTTAATCAAATCCAGCGCAAAGATAATTCTTTCCATGTGTCAGGACATTTAGATTGTTCCTGTGATTATATGAGGGCAAGGAGCGGCATGTGGCCAGCCGGGCCATGGTTACAACAACATTGGCATACTGTTATGGAGTGTACATGTCCTCATGATGATATTCACAAGAAATTCGACGAAGCTGCTCATCGTTGGAGTGAACTGCATTCTATAGCTCTTATTCATGAGCGTGAGACAGACATACTCGATGATTTAATCGATAGCACAAGTGAAGAAGATATTAACTCCCCGAGAATTGCAAAATCGCAAAAAAATGAGAACGATATCTTGCCTCCTTTACCTCCTAGGGAACCAGGCAAGGATTCTGGTCATGAAAACTGTCAGTCTAATAATGAAATTGTCAAGATTAAATTTCATCAAGATTCAAAGTCTAGTCAAGACGATGATACAACTCCGTTAGTTGATTGTCTTCCACAAGAAAACTTCCATCCAAACATAACATCTGCCGGTATGAGTCCTAGGCGGCGACAATCAAATAGCAATCAATCAACTAAACGAAATTTAACTCTGAAAGGATTTCATTCCATACCTCCGGATGATGAGACGACTACATTTCATGATCAAATGCTGTCAGAAGATCATTTTCTCACTGATGATGACGGAAAAAGTTGCTATGACAACGTTCAATGTATGATAGATCAAACGGAGCTTGACATTTATCATAGTCGATCGAGTGCTATCCTAGATATTGTTCCTGAAACAACAAACGAAGATGTAGACGATGAAGTTGTCTACAAGATTGATAAAGAAGATGTTGATGAGAAAGCTGAAAATTGCTTCACACGCAATGAAAAGTATCAGAAGAATGATTTTGTTGAAGATGAAGAAAGTCTGCAAACTCTTACAACTTCTCATAGTAACCACAATAATGACAATTTTCATGGGCCCAAATCTCCAATATTCAGCCAAAATTCAAGCGTGGCAAGTAAAAATAATTGTAACATCTCAAAAGTTGAAAAGTTATTTGATAAGAATAAATTCCTCCAATCTACCAGGGATAATTTTGACGTTGAAAGTGAAGAATATCCAAGTCAAGATGAAATTGAACGAGGGAACCAGGAATCTATGCTCAAAGTGATTAATCATCGTCAAGGGGATGAGAAAATGACGGATGATAATTATTATCCAAGTAATGAGAACACACATCAACCAGTGATTATGCGAGATCAATCCTTCCGTTCAACTATAAATCAGAGGAGATCATCTCCGCGTCAGGATGCTTACAGTAGGAAGGACGAAAATAATGCTTCTCTCCAGCCAATGGATCATAGTAATAGCACCAACTTTGAGGATAAAAGTTCATTGAACACCCTTATCGATCAAGATAATACGAAAAATGTCCCACGAAATACTTCAGATGCTCAGAGTGTAGAGACTGAGGTCACTGAAAAGTCCCATAGGAGCCAGTATAGGACAGGTCATCAGTTATGGGCCATAGTCAAGGCTAGAAAGGCTGATATTCTGAAATTTGTGAGTATCTATTTTTAAGAATCATCGATGTATATTAGACATGTGGTAACTTTAAAAAATAGGATAAAAACTAGAAAAAGCAAGCCATCATGGGATAAAAATTTTGCCATTCTCAAAATTTAAAAAATGGCCAAATTGCGTTTACTAACTAATCGGAAGTCTGAAAAAAACCTGCTTATATTCATGTGTGTTCTTCTATCTAGAAAATAGACAACATAATGAATGAGTGAAATCGGCTCAGATGACCCCATACTCATCAGCTTTTACATGCCAGATTTATATACAGATAATTACAAGAAATTATGAAAATAGGTCTGATTGACCATTGGTTTTTGTTTACATACATAAAGAAGCACATAAGCACTCCCTCACAAATAAAAGATCTATTTTCATCATTTCTTCTAATTATTTGTACATGAAAAAGCTGATGAGTATGCCACGAAATAAAGAGCTATTCTTTTAAAAAACCTGGCATCGCTTTTCTTTTTTTGAATAATGTTTTGATTTTTTCTCGAAGGAATATTTGCTTTAAGCAGAAACATTGTTTACATATATTTCTCGATAATTCGGTCATCGGTAAGAGATTCTCTGTAAATAATTTACATAACAAAATATTTATTGACAAAAAAAAACTAGACTGATGAATTCAATCACTGTCAACAACTCAATTTATTTATTTTGGTCTAATATAATACGTTTTTTAGATGTAACATGAGTAGGTTCCAAAATACCCTTGATTAAAATAATACTGAAATTGAAAAAATCCCCTGATTGGACTAATGGGAATTGAAATAATAGAGTTTCACTGAGCTCATAGTATTTTCTTGAGAAAGGGATCCAGTTGTAACTGCCCGCTTCATCTTTTCTTTTGTTGTTTCTTTAATAATATGTTTAAAAAATCTCAACAAATTTTAGATTCTGAAATTACAATAAATACGAGTCTCGGGACTATCAAGAGTGAAAAGATTAACGGAAACATTATATAAGAAATTCAAAAGATCTCATTAATTAATGTCTAGTTAAAAAATTTCTTTCGCTAATACTCAATGTTTTTAATTAAATCAAAAATTTCCATTCTCCTTTCTCTCTGGTCTGATTAATTTGTTTTAATCAAGTACAGTAGTTACTATATTCAACTGGTACCTTGATTCAAGCAAATGAATCTTACGGATGATTTTCTCTAATCAAACTCAATATGAGGGTAAAGGTGATGATATAATTAAATATTATAATATATATCATCCTCATTTATACGCTCTAATGAGAATTGTATAAAGATGCTTGAGTCTATACATCATTATCCTTTATTTTCAGTTCCACATCACGTAATTAAGAATCTACTTGTGATCATTTCTTCATTCTTCAAAGGATCATCTATCAAGGAAATAATAATTATTATTATCTCGAGTCGTACCTATGAGCAGATTTGCATAGGCATGAACAAGTATTACGAGTATAATTTTTGTTTATCATTGATAACTTATCAAATTAGAAAAATTAAATTTAATCTTGATTTTTGTGACCAATTTTTCACAATTTAGCTTAAATCTTGATTAGATATCTAGCATTAAAAAGTGAAGCAAGCTTGTGAATTTTCCAGAAACTGGTTAACCAGTATTTCAAGTAACTATAATTTAACATTTCTAGTTACGAGTTGTGTGGCTGAGAATGTTTTTCGGGCTTGGAAAGGAATTTTCCAAATTTTTCTTTAAACAGTTAAAGTGTACATTTTGAATCAGTTTCCAAAAGATCTTTCAAAAATTTTGATACCCGAATTCATCGAGAATAGCTTTAGATCAGATTTCGAAATCTTCTGTTCTTTCGATTGTAGCCACTCCGCGAGTCTTCGGGTTTTCAAATTTAATTTCAATTCATAAGCTCTTTTTACACCGTTTATATCAATCATCTCTTCATAAGATAATTTGGATTATTTTATCAAATACATTTAATAAATATTATTTAACTGTTGAATGTCAGAATTTCAGATTTTTTCTGACTAATCATAACTCAATCGATAGGTAAATTTCATTCCGCAACCCAAAAGTTTATTTATCGTATGAAAGAAAAGCAGTAATTTTTTAACTCTCTCGAACAAAGTTCGGAACTTTTGATATCATTGGAAACCCGAGAAGTATTGGAATCAGGACCAAAGTCTAACCAAAATAATGAACTAGAAATAGCGTAGAATACACTCTTTTAATAATATCGAAGAGCTCATTCAATCCGAGGAATTGATAGTTCCACTGGTAAAGTGGATGATAAAAGAAGAGGTGCTAAGAATTTCGCGACATTTTAACTGATCTGGTACAATGCATAATATGCCATTCATATTTCTCATTGATTGAAAATTAGTTTTATTTCAATTTTCACCATGGAGATTGGAAAGAAGGCTAACTTTGGATGATATTCAAGAGAGACATGATATGATCATTGATCTCCATTTCTCTCAAGGATACAAGAATGAGAATAAAGCAATTATTTATATAGAAATTTATCTGATTTTGAATAATTCTTCATTATTATCTTTTAACTATTACAGAAAATTGAAGATGGCTCAGATGGATTCGAGTGAGTAGTTCTCTCTTCTAATCTCAAATGTTTTCCTTCTATAGTGATTTATCATTTAATATTTAGTAAATATTATTTACTCAATTATTCCAAAACTACTCATTAGACTAAAACCTTTTAGACAAATCGTGAAAAGTGCTGTATTTCCCATTAATAAGGGTTGATTCCAAAAATGACCGTGAAAGACAATACTAAATGCAACAAAATATTTAGCATTTTCATCCCAATTAAAATTCATTCAGGATCGATAGTTATAATAATAATAGTTGCTACAGAAGAGATATCTGGAGATATCAATGCAAATAAAATTAATTCTGAATTCGCTCTGCAACCTACAGAAGTTCCAGAATCATTTGGATTGTGTATAATTTTGTTTTAGTCCAAAAAGTTAAAAATAATTTTCAATTTTGTGTAAAGAAAAATCATATTTACTTTTAAAATAATATTTTTTGGGGTGATTTTTGGAATTAACTCTGAAAGTAACTTAATTAAAAGCTGGTTAAACTTCAGTGAAGATGGGAGCTTATGATTTTTTCATCAAGAAATCGAATTTGATCAAATTATTTTGGAATCTAGGCCCACTTTCACGATATGAATAAAAATAATTAAGGAATAAATTTCTAAGGTATATTTCAAATTTCAAAGTAGCGCCAAATTTTTAGAATTGATTTTAAAGATCCCGAAGAATATGCTGAATTTGATTTTCAGTATCGCCCTATCATTGTGTTAAAATTAAATATTGATTTTTTGATCACTTTCCCCTCTTGAAAATTGATGGAAATTGAAGACTTCATCTTAAGTTTTTTGGTGATAAACTGTTTTCTCGTCTTATTGTGATTCTAAAAATCAACTTTTGTTTACTCTCTCACTTTGAAATCAGCAAAAACTTTCAAAGTTTAAAAAAATTGAGAATTTGGCGTTACTACGAGATTTTGAATATTTAGAAATTGTTTTTTCAAAATTTCTTTTCTCCGTATTGTGAATTTGGGCCGCATGATCTAGATGCCAAAATTCCTAATCAAGTTTGATTTCCTCATGAAAAATCTGAGGATTGTGTAAGAATCATAAATTTTATATTAACCAGATATGGTTCCAAATTTATTAAGCCAGTTGTTCAATGAGATCCCAACGATACAATCATCATATTCAATAATGAAAAACTTGAATGAGATAGAAAGACAGAAATGGCATCATCTTGTTTTATGGAATATATCCTCGACAAAAGAGTAGAAAGAAACTTTCTCTTGACAAATTTCCATTTTTTTACACCTAAAATCAGAAAAAAGATAACAGCCTTAGTAATTCAGCAATCAAATTAGTCTACAGATCTAATTAAAAGTGGAAAATATCATTGAGTAGAAAAAAATAAAGTCCGAAGATTGTGTTAATAACACACAGTGTGTTATCATCTTCCAGTTTTTATTTTCCTGGGAGATTTCTGTATTAGATTGTCTTAAAGTTTGTTCATTTGCTGCCTGGCTTTGCAGTCTCCTATCTTTTGTCTGTAATAAACGTTTAAATGCTTTCAAAATTTATAAGATCATAAGTAAATTACTTCAATCTTTATATCGAGTTAAAAATTTGAAATTTTTTAGTTCATTTTATCAATCAATCGACAGTGCACCTGAGCAGAAGTGGGGTAAAAAGACCATACCCCTTGTCAGTGATCTTGTCCTCCAAGTAAGTCAACATAAGTATTTCTTTTCTTTAATACTGGTTTATTCGTTTTTTTCCCTAAAATAGACATTATCTGCCCAAAAGAGAACTGTCAGTGCTTTACCTTCAATACTTCTCAACTCTTCTTCTATGAATAATGAAGAACTTGTGAGTTTTTCCCTTTATTTAGCGCTAATTAAAAAAAATTTTGTTGCAAAACTGAATTGAAGATTTCATTATTATTTAAAGGATGCATGATATTTTTGAATCCCATCTTTATTAATTTGAAGAAAAATTTTGAATTTTTTGTAAAAATAATATAAACTCTAGCTTCACATATCTAGGTGAATAAATTCAAAATTATATTTTAGAAAAACCATGTCTATAGAAAAACAGTTCAAGCTCTTATATACCCGATATCAGGAAATACACCGCATACCTTCAATTTGTTCACAGCAACCTCACCCACATATTGTTACGAATGTGAAGGTCTTCTTTGGGGTGTAGCCAGACAGGGATTACGCTGTTCAGAATGCAGTGTAAAGTGTCATGAAAAATGCAAGCAACTTTTGAATGCCGATTGCCTCCAAAGTTTGTTGAATGAAATAAAATAAACTAAAAATCCTTTAACTGGGTTCACTAAAATCTAGGAGCGGCCGAGAAAAACCTTCGTCATGGAAGTGAAGATAAAGCTCAGTCTGCTATAACAGCAATGAAGACCCTTATGCAGAAGCGTTTGAAAGAGAACCCAGAACTATTCGCCTATATAAGTGATATTTTCTCTGTTGATAGTTTGTCTGTGAAACATTTTGAGACGTTGAAGTTTGTCCAAAAGTCAATTCTCGAGGGAGCTAGTCAATGGTCAGCAAAATTGTCTATTATTGGTGAGTCAGAAAATTAATTCTAATTTAATCCAGATTAGATGCTTGTTTTAGAAAAGTCTCTACTCAGGAAATAAACTCTAACTAATCTTCTAACTTAATGAGCAGTCCAAAATATTTAAGACGAACATTTTTACCTCGAAAACTTTTAAATCATTCGCAAAAGAATCGATAAGAGATCCTCACAGGTAGATGTTAGAAATCGGATAAGCTAGGTGTGAGAAGACAATCTCAATCAACTTAAATTTCAACAAGATATTACCTGTGACCATTACACTGACCAATGCTTTGCTAGTAGGTTTAATGTCTAAAATCACTGTAATTTCTAAATTGTGATTATTCCAGACCCTAAATAACATTTAGTAAATGTTTACGAAGAGTACGATTAGAAACATTTAGTTTATAGATCAATCTTTAGAGATTGATTCTATTCGGATTGCCTTCTCACTAGGCTGTTTTATTTTGACTTGATCAATGTTAAATTAATATTAAGTATTTTACGAAATAATATTTATTCTTGTCAATTCCTATTTTTAGTTCGGTCGGCTCAAGGGCTCATTGGTAAGGATAAAAGTGGTCGTAGTGATCCATATGTCACTGTACAAATAGGAAAAGTAAAGCGACGCACTAAGACAGTACCTCAGGAATTAAATCCAACATGGAATGAACGTTTTAATTTGTAAGCACTCAATAAAAATTCTTTATTTTTAACATACTTGAAATCCAAATTAAAGTTGGTTGATATGAAGTTGGAAATCTATGGTTTTTACAATAACCTCAATTTTTTAATCAAGAATTCGATTTTTTTAAATATTTTTTGGAATCCTAATCATACTGCCATTTGAAGAAAAAAAGGAAATCAACCCATTATCGAATGAAGGTTCAGTAGAAACTGAGCAATAAGCTATTATTGCTGGAAAAATAAATTTCAATGATCAGTGCCATATTTTGTACAAACACTCAATGTTAACCGCTAACAAAATACTCAAACCTTGTATATCCTTTCTGTATCTTTATCTTACGTGTAAACGATGGAGTCAAAATATCCAAGTAAATGTATAAAGAAATACGCAATAAGTCAGATATCTACACATTAACTATAGATTCCAGAAAGAAATCCGCTTTTAAGGATACTTTCAAAGAATATTGATTTTCATGTCAATATTTAAGAGCAAGAAAATTTTTTTTATTCTCAAATCAGGTTCTCAGTTTAAATTTTTATTCGCGGGTTTTAAAGTTCAAAGTAGAAATTCAATGTTGTGTGAATATGAATCTGGTTCCATGAAATTTATTGCGAGAATAGAATTAAAATTAATTTCAGAAACATGTTGAAAAGAAAATATTTTGTTATTTCGATGATTTCATAATTATTTAAATCTTATAAATTATTATCTTTATACGGGGTTTTCAGATATTTTGGACCTACTTTCACGTTAAGAGAATAGAATGAAAAGTCTGACATTTCTCCATTAAAAACTATATTTATTACATCATAAACCCTTAAAGTCCTACAGTGATGGTTCTATCACACATCATCTATGCAACTCATTATTATTAATTCAAACCTCAGAAAATACTTTGTTCACTCCTTATTCGATAGGAAATTTATTAATCTCCTGGAATACGTGAAGATCTTGGCTCTATCATTCATCAAACTCATGCTAATTCAAAGAGAGTTGATTTTCTTCAAAAAATTAATTTTTTTTTAAACGTTTTTTTGAAAATCTACTTCCCAGGATCATGAGTAAAAAGTAAAAAAACTTTTTATAATATGCAATAATATGCAATCGTCTGAGCTCTATCTGCTAAAGCTACAAGAATAGCCTGTTTTTGGATCAAAAAATGGGTCATTTAGATTCGTTAATTAGAAGTAACGAATTAACCAAATTCTATGCTTGATTATCCTTTTTAAATTTAGCGAATGCCATAATGCGTCAGAAAGAATCAAAGTTCGTGTTTGGGATGAAGATAACGATTTCAAGTCAAAGATCAGACAAACATTCACTCGAGAATCAGATGATTTCCTCGGTCAGGCAATAATTGACGTGGCTACCCTTAGCGGAGAAATGGATGTCTGGTACAACTTAGGTAAGTACAACTAACAAGTTAAAATAAAATTTTTTTAGGAAATGAAACTTTTTTGGTGATACAGGTCAAAAACCAATTCTCTATTACTCTTTGTCCAATTCATAATTATCATCTCGATTATAAAACTATGATTTTTTCTTTTTTTTCATATCTTCTATAAATAAGTATGTGGTCCACTTATGAAATGTGTAAAATCACTTACTTCCAGGGCGAGGGTTAAAAGATAATGGAGGCTAAAATTGGCATTGTTTGAATCAAAAACCTCTTATCTTCTAAACTATGAGAGTTATCGAGCAGGCAATTACATAATATGTAATACATATATGAAATCTACAGCTATTGTTATACGATAGAAAGTTATTTTATTTTTTCCTAAAACGTCTTAAATATTTGACTACATTTTCAAAAAATCACCTTTCCTCTAATAACTTTGGTTAGCATCAGTGAAAAGCTATCTTTATGCCTGATAAATAAGGGATGAAAAAAGTATTTCAAGTATCTTTCAGTTCAAATTATCGCTCAAGTAAGTGTTTTGTTCCAATGATGGAGCAATGTAGGCCATCAAGGAGAAAATGAAACTTTCCTGACATTTAGTTTGAGATATTTGTCCTTCACTCAATAATAGAAGAACGGATAAATAGAAGAAATTTCTCACTCATCAGCTTGATCTTCTCAGAAAATGCAATAAATGAAATTTCTGAAATTCTCAAATCTTTGTATTCTGAGCTAAAAAATAAGAGTACATCTGTGGAAACGTATATAATTTCAATTTTATCAATTCTAAATTTTATCGATGAATTATGAAAAACGTTATCTTCTATAGGTTTATGCATAGCGAACCTGAATATGAGATTGTTTTAATCCTAAGTTCATAGATATAAGTCAATAAGCAAGAGAGTTTCATGAATAGTAGAATGAAAACTCAAACGTAGAGTTACAAGAATAATAAAATAATTTGGTGTATTCTAAGGTATATAAGTTAATTTCATACCATCACACACACCCATGTATTTCACTTAGTTTCCTTACACTCAAGTATAGAAAGGTAAATTAATTAAGTAAACCAGTAATTAGCGAAGAATAGTTTGTTAAGAAATTTAGATGAAATAAAATTGTTGAAACAAAAATTTTAATTAACTGGTCTTTCTGAATTTTTATTCTTTTTGACTTATAAAACTGAGGGGTTAAAAAGGTTAGCTATAACTAGTAATATTGTAAAATGTAATAATTCTGACAACTTCAAGTAGAAAATGAAAGAAATCATTCTAAGGAAAATTAAAATTCAAATACAATAGTGTTTGATGACATTTGGAAGTTCATCGAGTTCATTTTCTTGCATGTAAACTAAACAGGACTTGAGAATATCTGTAATTGAGATTTAATTTTTTTAGAAAAAAGAACAGACAAATCGATTGTGTCCGGTGCCATAAGATTGTGCATTTCGATAGAAATAAAAGGAGAAGAACGAGTTGCCCCTTATCATATTCAATATAACTGCCTTCATGAAGTGAGTTAAATGTCAGTGTGGCCGAGCGGTCTAAGGCGCTGCGTTCAGGTCGCAGTATCTTCGGATGCGTGGGTTCGAATCCCACCGCTGACAAATACTTTTATACTTTGCAATTGTTCTATCAAGGTCATTTCTTTAGTATTGTTATCAGTGTAATTTGCATTCTTCAATTCTATACAGATTATGCACTCATCACCGCTTTATTAGCACTTTTAACTAGCTTTTGATGTGTTTTATTTGTCTTCTTAAGATGATGCATTTCTCACTGACAAGTGTATTCTTTTATCTCCTCAACGTTCAGTGTGAATATTTCAAATTTCTTTCAACTGTCCAATTTATAATTTGAATAATTTTAACATAATTCTATAATCCCACTTTACATTTGCCTGCTTGTGAAAATGTTTATAAATCATCAAAAATCTTTCGTACCAAAATACACAATTTTACAGAATTCTTTTTCAACTTTTTCAGAATACCTTTTATTATGAAACTGTCGTTAGAAATCGACTCTACCTCCCGTCTCAATCAAAGGTCACAAACAACTCAGAAAATGTTGGTCCAAAAATAATTCAATCGTATACGAATGATTTACTCATTTTACTTATTTTTACAGGATGATAAGAACAAGATCTTTTTTGAAGATTTTGGGCAAGAAATCTTGACAGAATTTGCTACTCGTTACGGCATTGAATGGATTTATCAGATTATGACGTGATTTATCCCTTGATTGATAGAACATGCCGAATAATCTATCTTTTCCTTATATTTTAGGCATTTTTCATGTCTTGCGACAAAATATCATTGCTCTGGTGTTCCCGCAGTCCTCTCCACGCTACTCGCCAATATAAATGCATATTATGCTCACCAGAGTTCAACAGACTCCCAAAAAGCTAGCGAACGCTTTGCTGCTAGCAATTTTGGGGTAAGCTTATGAAATTCTTCAATAAAATAAAAAACCACATTGCGTTTATTAGTTTTTCATCATAGTTCATTGGTAGAGTTTGAGTATCATCGGTAGGTATAAAAGCAAGGGTTCTCTGCATGATAGGGGGTGAGGGGTTAAATATTCCTTATCTCAACAAGTTGGTTGATATGAAGTTGGTAATCCATGATTTTTACGAAAAACTCGATTATTTCATCATTAATTCAAACATGTTAAGATATTTGGAATCCTACTCGTGTTGCCGACTTTTACGGTTTGAGAAAAAATTTTAGAAAAAATTATTTTCATGAAAAACATGGTCATTTTTCAAATTTCGATTTTCCGCCAAAATCCAATTTTTTCGAACTTTGAGCTAAACATTTTTATTTATTTAAATGTGGAAGTGTGGCCAAAAGATCAGAATTAGACAAGAAAGCCAAATATCACCGAAAAACTTTCCGAAAGATCCACCGTTTTCGAGGGATTTCGATTTGTCGAAATTTCATAAATTTTCCAGTAGTAAAATTGATCAAAAAATCGAAATTCGAGTCCCAAACGATAATAAAGTTGTGAATTAGAACAGATTCAGCATATGCGGTTTCCTGTCTTATTGTGATCGTGAAAATCAACTTTTGATCACTCTCTCACTTTGAAATCAATAAAAATGGGATTTTGAAAAATGATGATATTTTTCATTGAAATAATTTTTCCAAGAATATTTTTTTTGAAACCGTTAAAGTGGTTAACAAAAAAACTTTAACAAATTCGAATTTTTGATAAAAAAAACAAGTTTTTACCAACTTCATATCGATTAGCTTTACAAATACTCATACTAACAGCCTTTATTTCAATTCAAATAAAAGAGTTCGAAATCGACACCATTCACAGTTTTATTTGAGAATCTTCTCTTTTATAAATCTTTAGAATTAGTATAACGTTATAGGAAAATATTTTCGTTACATAATAATAATAATAATAATATTGATACAAACTTTTAACTAGATTAAACAAATTTTTATTAGTGCCCGCGAATGAAATATATCCAGTTTATATTATATTGCACAATAATTACATCAAGTGTCACTTTTATTTTGATCTGGTTAATATCAAAATAAACTAAAGTAATACTGGCCTGAATCCAGACTTTTATATAAATTTCGAATTTTTCCAAAACAAGAGTTAAACTAAATGATCGAAATCAAGGATAAGTTATTGTCCTGAGATCTTTTGTTGTCTACTAATTATCCTCAATTTTCTCTATGCCTGCCAAAAAATCACAAAAGTTTTCATATATCTATCTGAATATTGAATAAATTTGAAATAAATAAAGCTAATTGATCTAGGTCAAAAAACGTTCTAAATTTGAAAATTTTCACAATTTTGTTTATCTTATTCCAGAAGCATGGAAAGGATTATATTTAAATACTTGAAGATTTTCATATCGTCCAAGTCTAATAAATACTATTACAATGTTTAAATTTGTGCCCTTACATTGGTCAATGTCGGTTGGTTGATTGCTCGGAAGGAATGAGGGTGGGAGGTTTTTTCACTGCGAATTGATTTTTCTTTCAATCTGATTGTTTTTTTGTCTATTTTTGGAATTTTGTTTATAAGGGAGTTGAAAATGGTAGGTGTTCTGTTTAGTAAGTGTAAATGCTTAATCTCTCTGGCATTAATCGGATTAATTCTCATCTTATTTGATCTGGTTTGGAAGTTTGGGTTGATTTTGTGCCAAAGAGTATTGATTATTTTGTCACATAGTATAATAGTTCTGGCCAATCGTCTATGCCTTAGGAGTTTTATGTTTTTCAGGAGTATCATTCATGGAAGAATTTCTTTTGGATCAGTTATAAGTTTACTGAAGAGGCAATCGATGAGGGATTCCAAATCGAGGCACAGTTTTCTACAATGTGTCTTGCATAACATTTAAATCGAAGAATTTTTAAGACGGCATTTTTGGCCAATTTGGAGATTTGGAGAGTTCGACTGGCGAACTAGTTTATTTTAACGATTTACTTTAACTAATTATAAAAGGATTGAAATCCTCAGTCTGACGCGTTTCATATTGATATATCTTTAAGAAGTAGTTATCGACGTTTTCCACTGATTATATAGCTAGTTTTCAAAATCTACTTAAAATAATCAATATAGAGGAAGATAATAAAAAAATCTAATCAAGACCCTAAAATACTTGAAAAAAAATAATATAGAAAAACTTCTTTTATTTCTAAAATTTTGAATTCAAAAATATTTTTAATCAATGAAAATCAGTTTAAGAAATAATTAGTAGTAACTATTATGAATTATTGAATGAAAAATATTACTGTATTTTAAATATTTTTTCATCCCTTGATAAGATAAATTGGACTTGGTAGAAGAACAGTTACCATAGTAAACCGAAATATGCATCAGAATGAGATAATGCAATATCTTTCTTAGATAAAAGAATAAAAATTCAATAAACTTTCTTAAATTATCAAGACTAATCTTGGTTAAAATAACAGAGAAGATAACTGGTGAGAACCTCCTCTATATTGTAGATCATTGAGCCAAATTAGTTCAATACTCATACAGAACTGGAATCTGCGATTAAGAAACTAAGCCCTCATTATTTCTGTTTCTCTAAGATCACCTGAAAGAATTTTAATGAAATTTTTTATACTTCAATTTGAGACCTCTAAAGCTAGTTGATTGAAATGAAAACGAATCCCTTGCGGTGAGTTTTCATCTCATCAATAATAAAAAGACCAACACGATTCAAAGTAAACTTGGAGAGAAATAAGAGGGGACAACTCTTCTCTAATTTAACCGAATTTATAGTATTTATAAAAAACATTTTTGAGTAAAGAAAATGGTAATGCCAAGCGTTTCATAAATAAGACCTTTATTTACTCATTAGTAGGGCCTCAAGAAATATGAATTAATAATCTATTTTTAAGAGCTCAAACACTTTTCAAATTTCAAGGTCTTAAAATAAGATTTAATAAATTTTAGTTGAATTCGTATTACTACTTATAAGTAAATGTTTTACTATAACCCTGTACACTTCTTTTTTAATTAATATATTTTATGAATTAAAAATATATTAAATGATATGAAATTCAAATCTGTCCTCAATTAAGTTTCTGATTAAACATCAAATCATTTTGTTACTTTGTAATCAATTCTAGGATCTGATTGGCCAATCTTGTCGACGTGTTCATATCTTGATTGATAAACATATGTAATAAATCTGTAATGATTCCATTTTAGACATTAAACCTACTAGCTAAGGTCACTGGTTATTACTATATCCTTGTGAAACTAACTTGATGGAGATTGTCTTCTCACACCTGGATGTTAGAGTTTGGGTAAGCAAGTGTCAATTCCATAAGAGAGTCAATTAATATTCAACTCACGGTGGAGCTCTTAAAAATAGATTATCAACTAGATTTTTAACAGCTACGTGGTTATTTATTTTCATGGTCAAGTATTAAACTGAATACAGAATCTAATCTAAATGTTCATGTACCTTTAATAAAACCTCATTGGATGATTAGCTAAATGAAATGTACATTGTACAAGTGTATTGCAATATAGAATTTAAGTGTATTAGA
This sequence comes from Gyrodactylus bullatarudis, assembly GCA_012064415.1. Classification (NCBI taxonomy): domain Eukaryota; kingdom Metazoa; phylum Platyhelminthes; class Monogenea; order Gyrodactylidea; family Gyrodactylidae; genus Gyrodactylus; species Gyrodactylus bullatarudis. The sequence goes on from SSNU01000265.1 coordinate 217,938, forward strand.
CAACCATTTATTACTCCCAATGTTCGAATTGGTAATTAATTTAAATTTGCAAATTTTTAATAATTATATATCCCACGAAAATATAATTATAATTTTATAAAATTAGAAAAATACAACTTTAAGTCATTAATTATTAATTAATAATTATTTAATTTTACTAACATTAAAAAAGGATTGACACTAATAGGTGTGATAGACTACGTGTGAATACCCCACCCTCTTTTAAATCGCAAAAAAATTTTCCGAAAATTCGGAAAGTTTACACATCTCTAGAAACAAAACTATAGAAATAATTAATATCGTATACAATACTAAAATGATCAGCAAATTACGCTCTATTCAGCAATATGTTTCTTATAGAAATATAAAATTTTGAGAGAAAATGTGTCAATATGACCACTTTATAGTGGATATCAAAAAAAATTTTGAAATTATAATGGAGGAGAGGGAGGGATAGTTTTTTGACGCCTATCTTAGAGGTCATACTGTATTCCTAAATTCATCGAGAATAGCTGTAATATAAATGTAATTATTTGAAGTAATTTACTGCTAAAGTTTTTTAGGTTATTTTGATAAAATTGCTGTATAAATAAAATGTGATATTTTTAGAGAGAAAAATTTGTAAAACTCCTCGACAGTCTTCACAATGCCTTACGAATAGATTTGTCCAAATATCGAGTTAGTTATTGATGAAAATAACAGATTTCAATCTTTAAAAACATACTTTCATTTTTCCTTAAGACAGTATTTCCTACCTCAAATCCCGAAAGATTACTAGATTTAAAGTCGACAGTGGATCTTTTGACAAGTATTACCTTTTTTAGATTAAAAGTATGTTCACGAATATTCCCAAACATTGATAAATTTATGTTTCTCTGGTTTATTTAGGTTCAAGAATTAACCGCTCCTCCAAGAACTTCGCAAGTCCTACGTGAATGTGTCTCTGCCTGCATTCACACGACATATCAATGCCTTTGTGATAACATTAATGAATTATTTCAAGATAACTTTCAAGTGAGTTTACCACCAATTTCAAATAATCTTTGGAAACCGCTATCAAGAAAGGGAAAAATTCAGGCCAAGAAGACATGGTGTGAACTATAAGCACAATGAAATTTTAAAACTTAAATTTTTTTCATAAAAATCTTGGAAATAATCAAGACTTTAACGAGTTTTGAGTTGATGCCAAAATCTTTTGCAGGAATTTTTTTATTGATTTAAAAATTTGCCAGTTTTGATCTAATGATACGCAACTCAATTTTTTGATCATTTTAGTAAAATTTCTATTATGGATGAACTTAAAAAAATGGTGGATCTTTTAAGAATCAAATGATGACACAAAACTATTTATATATTCCGGGGGTAGAGAGAAGAGGGGATAATTTTCCACATCCATCTCTGGGGGTATACCTGTAATACAGGTCCTGTATCCATTATTTTTATTCAAACAACTTTAGATTCAGTTCACTTATGAATTCAATGGTTATGGGAAAAAGGTTGGTGTGAAGATAGGGGTCTGACATTATTCAACATCATTCATTATTAGAATAGGGGGAGGGTCTCCCAGCATGGCAAAGCTTACATGATATGACGTCATCGGTAAGAAAAAACTGGGGTCCATAAAGTCAGATTAAAATTGGAATTTTATCGCTTTTTATTCGAAAACAAAAAACCCGATCATATCAATTTTGAACTCGTCTAGTTTTCACCCATTATGATATTGATGCATACAATTTGGACAAGTGAAACAGCTTTTCATTCTGGATGTTCTGTTCGGATGGAGTTATTTTTATTAATGTAGAACAAAAAAAAATATCTCGCTAGATTATATGGAGCTAGATTAATGGAGAAAAATTTAGAGGCAAGAGCCTAGTGATATTAGTCAAAATACAAATTTTTATCATTTTCTTGTGAAGTTCAAGCCTTATTTGGCGCTTCATAACACATGAGGTACTAAAAATATTTTTTGAAAATTAATGGTCGTACTCATGAGTAATCAAGTAGAAATATTTCGATCGATTATTTTTCGGATACATTTTCTAGGAAGGTAAGTGTAGTTGTTTTATCATCAAAACTCGATATTCTGAAAATAGATTCTCAAATTTTTATTCCCCTACAGGATGGTAACGAGAATATTTCCAGTGAAAATAATAACCAGTCAATGAATAATAGATCAAAGAATCAAATCGATCTTGACCAGTGTGTTGCTAACTCACGGAGTCTCAGCTATTGGCACAAGCTTATTACACTCATAGTCAGTGTAATTGAAGATGATAAGAAACATTATGCACCTGTTTTGAATCAGTTTCCTCATGAAATAAATCTATTCGCCATGTCAGCTGAAATGATGTGGAATTATTTAGCCAAAGATATGCCAGTCGATTTGAACTTGCACAAGATTGACGTTCAAAAGGGTCTGAGTCGAAATAAATCATCTGACTATATGAATTTGTGTTTTCGTGTCAAATGGTTTTACAATACCTATGTCCTTCCATTACCTCAGTCTCGCTCGAAAGATCCGGAATATCCAAAGTTTGTAGATTCAAGTTTCCCTAGTTTAGAATATATATTTTTATGTTTTATTAACACTATTATGTGATGATTTTAAGGCGAATCGAATCATGGATTTTTCAGTACAAAAAAAGATTCTTACACATTGAAATAACAAAAAAATACATACTCAAATCTGATTAGTGCATAGGGATCGACCAATGACATGAAATGAATCTTCTTGTCCAAAAACCCTATATATAATAAGCTTTTAATTTTGAGCTCAAAACTAGAATAAGTGGAAATTTTTAATATTCAGAAAATAGTCTAATTTCACTGGAGTAAGTTTCTTTTTCAAAAATTCATGAGCTCATTTAATTATGGAATTAAAATAATAAATATTCTTCTGACTTTCTGGATATTTTTAATATATTTTGGGTTTTCAATAAAAATAGTAAATATTAACCTTTAGATTAACCAAAAGATTTCCAAATAAAAGTAAAAGTTGGTCCTAAATAAGATTATTTTAGATGGTTCGAACCCTTGGTAATGCAATGGCTCTCGGACAATGACGAGGTGTCAACGAATTATCTCAAGAATGCTTATGAACGAGACAAGCATGACGGCTTTCAACGAAGTAGTGAACACGCCTTGTACTCAAATTCTGTTGTGGACATGTTTACACAACTGAATCAGTGCTTCGATGTCATCAAAAAATTGGAGTGTCCAGATAAAGATGTTGAACAAAACTTTTTACATCGTTTCGGACAAGTGAGCTTGTTAAAGATTTTATTAAAAATCAAAAATGGTTAATTTGAAACTGAGAAATACGGTAATTTTTCAACTCAATATTTAAGGGATCTGGGTCAGATATTCCGACAAAACATTTTTTTGGCTATTCTCCCACTTTCAACTAGCATATTAATCTGATTTTCTTCATCTTATACTGTTTCTTTCATGATTCGTAAATAAAAAAAAATTTTTTCATTAATTTTGATCAGTAGAAATTTTTCCTTTGGAATATTTCTGCAATGAGTACAAACTAAATTTGAGATCTAGCTTTGGGAATACAGATAAGAATGGCCATTTCAGGTCAAAAGAATCATCTTGCAATAGAAGGAGTAGAAATTAGAATTTATAATTTTTGATGCAATAAACTTTTTTCCTAACTTGTTGGAAGAATTGGAAGGGGGGATGAAAGAAAAATTACCAATCTATCCATGCGTTTTTAGCAGAGAAATAACTTTTCTCATAAATATAAATTTGGCATAAAGTATAAAGGGATATTCTAAAATTCAATAATTCTTTGCCTAATCCTTTTGTGCTTAAGAAAAAAGAAAACAAATCATTCCGAATTGGCTACTTTTTCATTCCCGATGAATTTAACGAAAGGAGTACCGCTTTTCTTCAGAGCATATAATTATTTATACGGTCTAAATTGAAACAAAACACACTGTGAGAAGTTAAAATAACGCTAAAAGCTTAGCTCTATGATGATAAATCTAGAAATTTTCTAAACATGATTTTAAAATACAGAAGAATCGAATACAGAACCTCTCTATAGGCGTTTAAGAGAGTTAACAGACGACCTTTTGTGTTTTTCTCGAAATGCATTTTTTTCTTTTGATGTACCCCCACAATTTTCCAGTCTGGAAATTCTCCTGCATGTGAATTAGGGCGAGTTAAATCCTTTAATGTTACGGCTGCAATCCGAATCTGTTAGATCTAACTTAGAAAGTGTCATTTATGTAATTTAAATTCGAAATTTTTAATTCTCTGCTAACCCGAAATCCCATCTTGCCAAAAATCTTCAACTAATCCCAAATTGATCGGAAAGTTTAACTAGAATATGCTGATTAAAAATACCTTACGAACCTATTTCTATTTAAAATTGCATTCAAACGGCTCAAAATTTAGATTTTAATCGATTTTAGTAGAAAAATTCATTGTGATTAGGGTAATCTAAGCAAAGCTTTTTTACGTTGAAAAATTCTCTTTGAAATGAGCTTTGCACATCCGAAACTTAAAAAATTTGCGTCTCTCTAATGTGAATAAATATCTAAAGAAGAAAAACGATGATCTAGTAACCAAAATGATCTTATATAAACTCGATAGAAAATTTTTAAAAACTAAATTCTTTAGTAAGTAGTCAATGAGAAACTGTTGGTAAGGATTTAGAAATCAGGTTTTCAGACTATTACACCGGCTTCACACATATATTTCACTACTTGAAAATCAATAAAACTTCGATAATTATAATTATAATTTAACCCTTAAAGTCACACTGGGTTATTTCTATCCCACATCATTTTAGTAACTCATTGTAATTCATCTAATCCTAAGAAAATACTTTGTTTACCACCCATTCGATAGGAAATTTATTAATCTCCTGGAATTCGCAAAGATCTTGGCTCTATTATTCTTCAAAATCGTGCTATACTAATACAAAGAGAGCTGACTTTTTTCAAAAAATTATGTTTTGTTTAATACTTTGTACCTACTTCCCAAGGTCAAAGATAACGAGTAATCATACCTGTAGAATTCATATATGCAATCGCCTGAACTCTATCTGCTAAAGCTACAAAAATAGCCTGTTTTTAGATCAAAAAAATGGGTCATTTTTTATCGATAACTTCTGAGCCAAACATAATTGCATTAAAACACCTGTATATTCGTAATCAGCGTATTCCCAAACCATAGGACAGACAAAAGATTGAATGCGAGTCATGAAAAAAAATCTCTTGGACTTTGAGGGTTAAAATCTCTCGAGAATAATAAAAAATTTGAAGGTCTAATCTTGATTTCAAAAAAATTCTTTTGATCACTCTCTCACTTTCATATCAATAAAAATTTTCAGTTCAAAGTTCGAAAAAATGGGATTTTGGCGCTAAATCGAAAATTGAAAGATGACCATATTTTTCATAAAAATAATTTATTTTCAGAGTTCTTTTCTCCAAATGGTCAAAGTAGGCAAGGTGATTAGGATTCGAAAAAATCTTTAAAATATTCAAATTCTCCAGGAAAAAATCGAAATTTTTGTAAAAACCATAGATCCTCAACTTCATATCAACCAACTTAAAACATTCTAAACTAATCTAGATTTGTAACCTAACAGCGACATGCCTGTTTCCTTATCTAATTTTGATCCTTGGAAAACCTATTTGATCATGCGTCTAAAGCAAAGTTTGAAAATAAAAAAATGTTATTGTAAGAAATTTTTAACTTCCTTAACTTACTTTATAAAAAGAATAATTCGATAGGGAAATGAATTGGAAACTTTTTTATTTCTGCAGACAGTGGAAAAAGTTTTGATAGCCTATTCAACATACATCACAAATGATTTCCCCAAGTACAAAAAGAATCATGAAGTGGCCACCATTCTAATCAATGATCTTCAACAGTTACGAGTGCAACTAGAAAAGGTCTACGAGGCAATGAATAAAGAAAGGTATGCTACTTTGACAGGAAATTTATTCTTCTTTGAGTACTTTAAAAGAGATAGTTTCGATCAAAATCTTGAGCCACTTTTTCTCGTCTTGTAAAATTTAAAATAGTTTTTTTCAAGTCTTGGCGAAAACACAAAAATATCATTGAATGATTTACAAGCAAAGCTCAATGTTTTGGTTGATGAGTTAGTCCAAGAGTTTGCGACAGAATTCGAAGCAGACATTTGTAAATATGTTAAAGAGGTTGGAAAACGTCTGCAAAAAGTGAGTTCGTCTATATATTTTTTAAATGTATTTGAACCCTTAGAGTATCAAAAAAGGGTCAACTATGACACTTGGTTGATTTAAAGGGATATTTTAAGGAAATACATAGTATTACATCAAGATATTGTACTTTAGAGAATCTTAATTCTCTTGATCTGAAGTTGGTTTTAAGGATCGCAATAAGACAAAGAAACCAAATATGCTGATTGATTATCTTCCCAACTTGAAAAACGATGAAATTTTGGCCAATCTATAGAACATTTGCCCCCTCTTGTTTTGCAGTAATTTTTCTGAACGACAAAGTAAACTTGGAGAGAAATAAGAGGGGGCAACTGTTCTCTAATTTAACCGAAATTTTGATGATCTAAAATCCCTGAATATAACTAATTTATCTAAAGTCTTATGGTGATAATCAGTTTTCTTGTCTTATTCTGATCCTTATCTAGTATTAGTCAGCATTTAATCACACTCTTTGACTTTTTTAACTCAAAGTTCAAAACAATGGGAATTCGGCGCTACTTCAAGATTTGTAGTATGCCATAATTTCCTTAACCCTTTCGGTGCCGATGAACATATATGTCCATTTTCCAATTTTTTTGAATCTTCATAACTCTACCAGTTTGATAGGATTCTGGATCAATTAAAGTTTAAATTGAAGTCCACAATGTGAACTTGCATTAGTAATATTTTTGGCCAAATAACTTGGTACCTTCATAGCTAAATTTTGGTTTTTATAAAAATTGTGAAATAGTCTCAGTACCGAAAGGGTTAAAAATTGATTCATAAATGTGGGCCTCATGATCTAGATAAAAAAATTGAGAAATTTGTAAAAATCACGAAACAGATTAATTAGTTTTACAAATTAGATTGATAAAAATCAAAATTGAAAACTGGGTTATGCCAAGTTCATTACATGAATATTTCATACCCCTCATTTAAAAAGTGTGAAAACGAAATAGAATCTTAAGAAATCGAAATTGCTTATTCTGTTTCACATATTTTAATCATTTAGATAATTATATTATACTAAATTGAAATTTTTGTTACATGAAATTGATTATTCTATTGTACGAATAGACTTACAAATGGTATAGTTGAATTTATTTATTATCGAATGTATTGCAACGTTATTTCAGGGGTGACAAAATAAAATAAAAAAGTTTCAATTGCTAAAATTTTAGAATTTTCCTGTTGATTTCCGAAGCAAACAGGCCAATAAATTTCCTGATAAATAAATCATTTCCATCACTGCTACTGTTTGATTTTTTATGAGTAGTAAATTTTTTTTGCATTGTATAAAGAACAAGAAAATAATTGATTATTTTTCTGCCTGGAAAAAGTCTCGCCTCCCAACCCTTTTCAATTTCTTGCTCAATTCAATGTAGCTATTACAGTTTGTGTGTGTGTATGTTTCTATAGTTCAATCTGTATATATAGACACCCCCTCCCTTCATATCATCCCCTCCCCCGTTTATATATAGTTATTTTCCAAAAGCATATCATTATAATACAATCTATCATTCTTTATTCACCAGTCTACTTTCACATTATGTTTTTTTCTCTCTACCCTATTAAAACCAAATCATCATTGATCTCTAAAAAATAAAGGGAGACTCAAGAAATTTCCTATTCATCTTTTAGTCTGTGTACTTTTGGGTACCTACTACTCCTTTCTTTTTTTCCGCAAAAAGTTGGTTCTCAAGAGTGTGAAAGCTCTATCCCTCTCATATATATTACAGACTGTATGTATATTATGCATACAACAGATTACAAAAATATACATAATATGATAATTATAATTTACCTCCAAGTCTCTATTTAGTGATAACAAATCTGAAGGGATATGATGATAATAATAACAGCATATCACACAGATCTGATAAGAATATAAGAGAGATGGAAAAAGATTGTGTGAAAAAATGACCAAAATCATTAAATCATTGTTTGCATTATCGATTAGAAGGGATGAAAATTACGAGAATTCTTATTCATAATGTATAATTATAGAGAAATATGAAGTTGGGAAAACTTTTAACTTTACAAAAATTTCATACTCAATACTCGTTGGCGTTATGAGAGTTATCACTCTAACGATGAGTCCATCAATTCGAGTCTTCAATGTTACATTCTGAGTTACAAATTAGCTTAATTTTTGATAGAAAAAATTTTATGTTGTATTTGGTATACAATTTGAAAAATCTAATTCTACATATTTTTTCTGCTGAATATTTGATTAACTTAAAATTTGGATTTTAGAATTGAAAAAAAGATCAGTGATCAGAATGAAAAAGATTATAAAGGGTTAAATTAGCGAACTTTTGCTGTCTTCAAAATAAAATTTACACGAAAAAGTAGAAAATCTAAACGAATTAAATCAACTTTGTTCATTTCCAAACATTAAAGACATAACATTTCTTAATTTTTCACACAAGTGCAAGCCGCCTTATAGTTTCCAAGGAATAGCAAGCCAAGGACAAACATTTATTGTAAACGCTATTAATCAAGCCAAAGCAGCTGACTCTAAGCTCTTTTCAAAGACAGAAGGTGGACCGACGACAAGTAGTGTGGCGGAAATCGATTCAGCTCCAACTATGGAAGAGGTTGCCGAGAATTGCCTGCGTCCCCTTATGGATCATTTTGAGAACTTACTCTCTGTCCAGGCGACAGTCTGCGAGAAGACGATTTTAAAACGAACCCTGAAAAAATTATGGCGGATAACCATCACTAACTTGGAGAAGCTAGTCATTCTTCCGCCAATAAATGATCCAAAACAGGTAAGGAATCTTCCTCTTTAAGAAAATAAAGTAATAAATATCCACAGAATACAACTTGATATGAAGATGATAATTTGAATTATTTTACTAGGGATAGTCAGGATTCATTTAATCTTATCAATCTGACGAAAAAGAGATTTAAAAATTGGTATTTCAGATCAAAGTTAGTCTTGAATTCGAATTTGGCCCTAGAATTTACTAAAAGAACTTCTTGTTTTAGGAAAATTTGTATTTTGAGTAATTTTCCTTCATGATAATTGGAAATTTCAGATGATTCAATTCCCTCAATTAACGACGAGTTTCAAATCTACGAATGCAACAAAAATTTGAAACTCAAATGTTGTAATTCAGATTTTGTTTTGCTATGAGAACTATTTGGCCAAAAATATTACTATTAGTTCACATTTAGGGCTTCTATTTAAACTTTAGTCGATCCAGAAATCTTCCAAACTAATAGAGTTACAAAGGATCGAAAATATTAAAAAATGGACATATATTTCCATCAGGATTAACAACCTAAAGGCTTATTTTATAAGAGATTCAAAAGTATTCGTGTGTTACTGATTATCAGGAGAAAAAATCTCATATTTATACAGACTAATCCGTTCGTAGAATGGTTTATATTGATATTTTTGATAATTTCTAGATTTCATTGACTATTTCCATGGCATCACAGACAGGCTCAAAAATCTTTGGGGGAGCTCAATCTATACTGAATCATGTTTCCAGTCAAGTTTCAGTCCTTCAAGATCTTAATAAGGAGATCGATCGTGGATTGACACCATATCAATGTGAATTGTTGAACATTTGTCTGGACACAATTAAAACTTATTTCCATGCTAGTGGTAGTGGTCTTAAAAGGTCATTTATCGAGAGAAGTCCTCAACTGCACAACCTGAAACAGGCTCTCTCTTTATACTCTCAAGCGACTGATGAACTATTACGAGATTTCGTTGGAACTCAAACAGCCCAAGGTAAATTATTGTTCATGAATCTGTAATAAAAGCCTGCTTGGAAATATTAGAGGTTGGCTACTAACAAAGTCTCTGATTAAAATCTAAGTTGATATTACTATTATTGTATTAAGTTATTGTCTTCACACGTATTCAAAAATTTTGAGACAACGAATGGCAATATACAATACATGTATAACATATGTATACATATACAGGTTATTACATATTATTAATAACCTGTGATCAAACAACCCTATGTGACTCAATTTAAACATTATATTATATATTTTAGACCAGTATGCCAATTCAGACACAACAGGCTATATAACCTTGCAAGTGGAAATTTTCAAGCATCCTGGCTCTGGAGAATACAAAGTCATTGTAAAAAGTAATTTGATTCGTTTAAAATGCATAAACCGAATGTAATAGCTAGTTGATATGAGAATGGGAATTTACATTTATTTTTTTTTAATTTATTTTTGTTCCGGATAGTCAGGAATGTTTAAGATGAACAGCAATTCCATCTTTTACTTTGGCTATGCCATCTACCATTGAAATTGAATGGCGAAGCCTGAGGTTATTGAGGGATGAGTGCTTTAGTTCAACCACGTTGTTCGCTATATCTGTAGAAAAAGTAATCGAAAAAAGGGTAAATTATATATAGTATTTAAAAAAATAGGATTATAGAAGTCAAACAGTATTTTTCAGGATCACAAAAATTATGATATAGGTGATCCTGAAAAATAACACCTCTAACACATTGAAATCAACAAAAAAAGCTTAAAAATTATACCAATAGGTGATAGTGTTTCTTTTGAATCGGTTTCCAAAACAAATCATTGATTCCCTATTTCTTCAAGATTAGCTGAAGTGTGGTATCAAGCAAAAAACGTTTTATTGTTCTTGAAAATTCGTTGAAGAAATTTTGAGACTAAAAAAACTCATCTTTATTTTCATCTGTCATAGAAAAATGATTTATTCAAACTTCTCTTTATTTAATAGTACATTCAGCTCAAGACCTAAAGTGGAATGTTGGTGGGACAGGCATGTTCCGACCGTTTGTTGAAGTATTAATATTCGGCCCGTTATTGCAGGATAAGAAGAGGAAATTAACAACTCGCTCAAAGTCTGTGACAAATAATCCTGCATTCAATGAAACATGTAGCTTGTTAGTTTTATAAAAAAAATACCCATCATCTAAATTACGATTGTTGGGAAATTAATTTTGATTGTGATTTTGATTAACGCTGATCACGAATCTGGTACTTTAAAAAATTTGGCTGTCTGTGAGCCGAGATAATGATTAATAACCGAATTTTCGAAAAACATCTTAAAAACATTAACGTAAAAAATTCTATACCATCTGAAAGTAGGATAAATTTTGAACGTAATCGCTGTAATTTTATTTATTCCAATTGATTATAATTAAACGAAATAGTACAAGAAAAATAGTGAAACTCTCTCTAATAAATTCCAACGACTGAGAAGAAAGATAGGTAATTTGTTGAAGATTATGAAATTATTACTACAGTTTTTCAAAATTCAAATTGTACATTTAGTTTTTACTTACTCAGTCTGTGACATAGATTAGATTTTAAAAATCTTATTTAGAATATTCTTAAAATATATGATATTTTGAATTAAAATATTACGTTTCAGGCTCTCCGAAGATTTTGAAATCCCTTTTCTATCTAAGTATCATTAATGAATTTCGAAAATTTTAGTCTTACGATAGCGTTGCAACTTGATGAAGATTATTATCTTAGATCTCTGGGAATAACAGGTATCTAGACTATGAGAGATGGCAGAAATTACTCGGCCAGCATTCTCTCATGGAATTGACAACTGATTGTCCGATTTCTAAAATCTATAGATTTGGGAATACAAACTTCACCTGATTGGATAAAAAGTTTGTTGATCGAGAATATCACTTTTTTTATCGTAAATTCGGACATGATGGAGATCTTCTGAAATCGATATTACAAGACCCAATATAGAAGAAAAATAATTAGGAAGATATAAAATATTCAGATTTTTAATTGGCTCGAATTTTTCATCTTTAGAACTTTGAGCTAGAAATTTTCATTGATTCTCGGGACATCTGAGCCTGGCATGTGATCATAATTTGTTGTTTATTCAAATATTCTAGCTGGAATGGAAATTAGACCTCTTCTAAAATTATTTTTTTTCTTTCAATCGATGTCTCTTGATTTCAGAAATTCTTCATCATATAAGAGTTTTTGATGGAAAAATTGAGATCTTCTTGTTTTTTAACCTCTTTATGGGTTTTTCCAACCAGGATAAAATTTTTATCATTTTTGTAGCTCTCTACCGATAACCAATGGAAACATTTAGTACTCATTCCTTATTTTATTTAGCTTTTTATCACAAAACACAAGTCCAGATTGGTACGAGCTTCAAATATCTGTAAAAGATTATTGTTTCGGTCGTTCTGATCAATTAGTGGGCATCACAGTCCTCTCATTAGCTCGTGCTCTTGATCTAGGGCCAACATTGATGAGACTTCCTCTTGGCCGACGCCTCTATCTCAACGATACAGGCTGGACTGTCTTGCGTATACTCAGTCAACGAATTAATTATGATGATGTCGCTAAAGACTTTGTCCGTGCCAAATCAGAATATCGTCCTGATGACGATAATGAACAAGATCGTCATTTGAATTATTGTCATAATAACAATGATACCTAGAATCTAGGGTCCTAGATAACGTCAATTTCACCAATGCTGTTTTGTTGGTTTCCAAACTAAAAACGGTCTTGTTTATTCGTGTACCCAAATTCAATCAACACGTATTATTATTATTTTATAAATGTATATTTATTAAAACGAGTTATCTCAACATGTAATGTCAAAAAATGAAATGGCTGTATTTAAAGACAAAAAAATATAATTTTCCTTTGATTCAATGATTTATGTACAGGTATTTATTTATTATTTACAAAATTATTATCAAATTAAAAGCAACTGTGTAACTTGAAAAAATACCTTTAAATGTCCTCGAAGAAAATCTTCAACCTGATTAAAGAAATTTTTAAAACCTCCATTAAAAATATGTCATGTAATTAAACATTTATATTCAAGAAAAGAGAGAGTAACCTACTGTGAAAAATCTGCACACAATGTGTAAATGTGGTTTAATGAATTGGCATGTTTTACAACTTTTCCATTCGGTCATGAATGGAAATTACTATTATACATAAAAATATATTTTTTTAACAATTTACAAAAAATCGGATTTATTTAATCTATTGAAACAAGTTTAATTTGAGGGGATAAAAGTTTTGGGTGTCCCTAAAGTATAAGGCTATATTGTAAAGAAACTCCCGGTCGAATCGCGAGAGTAATAAGTTATTACTAATAGCACATTTTTCAGACTATCGAAGCAGATAAACAGGTAAATCATAAAGGGCTATTGAATGCAGCTATGGTTGATAACGTTTCCGGCAAGAGGGAACCTGTGTGTAGTAAATATTTGTTACTCTTGAATGATTATAATTATCGGTCATTTAAATTTCTGTGTATTTTTCTGGTATAATTAGCTGTCAACTCTTTAATTAAAGAATCTCTTGATTCTTCTCAGAGCTTTCTTAATAAATAATATCTTTTTCCCTTTAAGAAATGTTTAAACATTTTTGATAATTTTCAGAAATCTTTCAGAACCCATTTTAGTTTAGGGAGGAAGTTAAATTATAATATTAACCCTCGTCCGAAATATTTATTTTTCTTATGGGGGTTTCAATACAAATGGGGTGAAAGATTTCGTTCTAGGGTTAAGTGCACTCACAGGATAAGTCGGCCGGGCCAATAGTATTACAATTTTTTGTGAGCATTTCAAGTACAGTAGGACTGAATATTCATTTCATTAATTGCCAGACGATCCGATGGTGATGTGCTTATGAGCTTCTTAGTTAATAACTAATAGTTATATTTCAAAATTAATGAATAAAAACTCTAGAAATTGATCGGTTTCAACCTTTACATAATTATGTAAAAATATAAGTCATATCGAAAAGATGATTACTAAATTTGGTCTAGTACAGTTTCGATTGCATAAGTTAAAATTTCTAAATTGATTTCAAATATGTTTAATAAACATTGTTTATCTAAGCTCAAGACTCTTTATTAAAGAGTGGAATTTGAGAACTCAACAATGATTATAACATGGTAGGACACTATGTGCAATAGGATCTTGATTCAAACATATTCTGGATCGAAATTTTGTGCTGATTTCAGATCTGTAATTATATTTTCTAGATTGTGTTTGGTTTTCGAGATAAATTGAAAAAACCGAATTTGAGAATTAAAAAAAAAGTAAATAATTTCAAACAATTAAATTTTCACTAACATACAATCCTGAATAGTGCTAGAGTATGTCGATAGGAAGAAGACTCCCTATTAGTCAACTATCAGCCTTATCTAGAACTGCCGAGGGGATGCTAGTCTCTGATGAGACTTCTGCTTATATTTCTGATATAGTAGCTCTAGTTGAACCTGAAATGACTAACTCAATGAGACTTACAATAAATTTCATACATCCAAAGACCAAGCGAGAACTTATACTATAGTTTCACCCTCATTAAGGATCGTCAGTAAGCCGAGAATAGAACCCACCTTATCTTTGTTTGTGAGAGATTTATTTATCCTAGCTACTTACTTAAGCTTATTATTCAACATCGAGCTTTGCTAGACTCTAATGAGTCTTCTGAAGAAAATATTTAAAAAGTTCTTCTTCTTGAAAGATATGAGCGTTTGAAGTTAAGATTTATGGAGAAAATTAACTCCAAAATCACAAAATTTTCGACAAAAAAGTAGCTGGAATGCGCAATTTCTTGTTTTGGGCGACACTCAAGGTATCATTAGATAGAAAATTTAATTTTAATTCTAATGATGCCTAATTATTTAATTGAATTTTTTATTTTAATAAAAATTTAATTTGAAATTATTTACTTTTTTTTTTATTCTCAAATTCGGTTTTTTCAATTTATCTCAAAAACCAAACACAATCTAGAAAATATAAATACAGATCTGAAATCAGCACAAAATTTCGATCCAGGTTATGTTTGGATCGAGATCCTATTGCAAAAATTTTCTAAATGTGTCCTAGTGTGTAATTAAGCAAACCATGTCAGAGCACTTGTCAGGAATCTTATTATGTATTAGAAATATTTTCTTAATTTATTACAACATTCACGCTAAAATAATAAAGTTTCCACTTTGCTGAATCTTTGATACTAGTTGGTTGATACTAAGTTGAGAATCTATGATTTTTACGAAAAGCTCTATAAAGATATATGATAAAGATTTTTTTGAATCCTAATCATGTTGACACTTTTACGATTTGATGAAAAAAATTCTTAAAATAAAATTTTTGAAAAAATTATGGTCATTTTTCAAATTTTGATTTGGCGCCAAAATACAAATTTGATTAATTCCCATTGACAGGATTTATTTGGAAATTAATCACTAAAAACTTTTACCCTTCAAAAGTGATTTATACAGAGAAGTAAATGTTTTCCTTGATAAATTTAGAAATAAATTTTAATAATTCTATATGTATGTATGAAATATTAAATTTTTTCTTCCTCGAATTGAATTGTATTAAAAAGAGTTTTGAGATTTTTAAATTGATGTATTCTACGCTTCTTCTAATTCAAATACTTCGAAGGCTTCAAATAGTAGATTTCGTATTCTTCTTCTGGTGTGATATTTTTCAAAAAAAAGATACTTAAAATCTTGTATGTCCAGTCAAAACATTCAACCAATCAGATTTCTTTTCAAATTCATGATTTTTTATCCCAATACTCTATCAAACACTATATTATTGAACAATAGACCTCGATGAAAATTTTAAAACATAGGAAATTCCGGGCGGGATTCTAAAATATTGTTAATTATCATATTCTCTTTACTTTAAACAGAAAATATAGTAAAATACTAAAGTTTCCGAGTTCCAAATTCTAAAATAATATTTTTGATATCTAAAATAAAATTTGATTTTTCAATATTAGCAAAACAATAAAATCCGCTAAATTAAAGGAATCAATTTTGTTTTAAATCATAAATTTATTAAAAAATTTATAAAGTTACAAAGAAATGAACAATCAAATTGCTTTATGTTACAGTCTAAATTCTTCTGAGTCAGGTGGTCATTTATTCTGTAGCTCAAGTTGAATCAATCCTCTCTAGATTCTTTCTTGCTAAAACTCTTTGTTCATTCATTGCCTATGATAGAGTCTTTAGATCCGGGGGAAATTAAATTTTTTCATTAGTTTTAAAATTGAAAAGATTCTTTTGCACTGGTCCAAATTTTAGTACTGATTAATCATTTGATAAATCAATAATCGATTCTCATTGTAATCAGTTGACATTGTGTATCAACTATATTTGTAAAAAGAGATCTTTCCCCTTTTTTCATCACAAAACAATTCAATTCCATAGAAAATGTTTCCTATAGACTCAATGTCTTGTCTGTATCAATTTTGATCGAGTGTAACTGGGTGTGTCGAATTCATGAAAGAAGGGGTGATTCCCAGCACAAAAACTCGCAGCTCAGCTCATTTCACATCTCTCGTTTTCAAATCATAACATCACTCTACCGTGAATCGAATGTGATCTATAATATATAGAAATAAGAAGAAGTGAGAATGAAAAAAAACTTTCTAAATGAATAAATTTGATTACTTCCTTTATTTAGTGAAGAAGTCAATGTAAAAAACATTCTCTCTAAAGGCAATAATTTATTCATATGTATGAATATATATGCTTTAATGAAAATTTTTTACATAATAATGTAAAGCGTGAAGCAAAATAAATCCAATTCAGATTTTACTACATAATTTTATTATATTATGAATGTTTTACTCATTAGTAGATTGCCAGTTATTTTTATGAATGATTTAACGTTTTATGTAAATTCAGATTTGAGCGTGAATTCGTTCAAATTTCAAATAATCCAATTAAATGGCTTGAGATTTGAGAAATAAACTTTTTATGAAATAATTTTTTATTACCGGTTTCTTAATCAGAGAATTTAGAAGAAGTTAAGCAAAAGATTTCTACTACACAGTTAGTTAATACACAGTAGTATATATAACATATAACCTCTATAAATGACTTGGGCTTAACTATACAACTTGAAGCTTAGCACAAAAAAGATCATGTTCTAATATCATCAAAAGCCATGAACTGTTAATACTATTTCCTCAAAAGATTTATCGTGTCTTTTAACTTGAGACTTTACAAAAGTGTTATTCTTCCACACTTTGACTATGTTGCAGGCATTTTATCTTCAAATCCTCAGACAATATGTAAGAAGATGGAAAGGATTCAATTCCTTTATCCTCGCTCCTGTCTTGACCCTCAGTCTTACAAGAAACTCTTAGAGATGGCTCCAAATAATTGTGGCCTCCCTATTCAGTAAACGACCTTCCATCCCTGAATCAAGATATAACCTCGAACAAGGGAGTGGGTTTTCTATCTTGCTTCACACCATAATCTCCTTAAGAGCCAGATTCCAAATCTATATTTAAATTTTTAAAAACATCACAGACCTGCATTTATTTATATCATGCCAATTTATACCAAATTCGGATAATTAGTTCTGTTACTATTTTAAATAACTTGGTTTTAGACATTATTTACTGCTAAATACAAAATTCTGATATGGAACTCAGGCTTAGGGATGTCTCCTCTAATTCTTGAATATTCAAGAATTTCTTCTTTTCTCGTCACAACAATCTTTCAATGTGGAATGGAATTTTCAACTCTTTCTTCAGTTTTTTTCATGTTATTTCTTTCCCCTCTTGAAAGATTGTTTTCTCGACTACTGTTGACCCAGCAATAATAATAATTTCGCCAAATTTGATAATTTGTCAAATTCAAGCCAATTACGATCCTCACGATAGAGCACTAGGACTCTTTTTCTAATGCATTCATCATGTTTAGGCATTACTCGATAAATTATGAACATGAAATCAAAGAAACAAAATTAATTTAACGAGTAATGCTCCTACCCCTATATTTTTAACCAATACAAATCATTTTACATTTGACCTTAAGTGTAACACTTGAAAACCAACCCCTTCTTCTACATCCCATATTGATTTTAAATTGGTGTCGATTTGAGTTTAGAAAAGTGTATCATTTTCGTCTGTCAAAGGTATAAATGATTAAAAAATAAAAGTCGATTATAATGAAATTTTAACCAGTGGTATATAACCCCATGGAACATGTTCGTAGCCAAAAAAAATCTTTAGATTTGGCTTTAGTTGAGCCGTAATCACGATCATAAACGAAAAAAGTGTCTGACCAATCAGATGGCTTGATTTTTAACACGTAAGCTTGCTTCTCATTGGCCCAATTTTAGTGTGTATTTCATAATCGTTTTTCCTCTTTATAGCTTTATTTTTATTGGTCAATATCAAATTCTCAATTCCTATTAGTTATTTCTTCAGTACGTTAGAAAAAAATTATCTAAATATCGATATGTTGCTTGAAATGGTTTCTCAAGTCTCCTGATAAATTTTTCAAACAAAAATATTTCTTCTCCAATTTCAGGTAGAGGGTTCGGATCAGCTAGTTTCATGTTAATTTATTTTCTGATGGTAAAATTTATTCAAGAGTCGGTTATGTTTTTTTCATGTTACACCTGTTATTTTATTTTGATGAAATAAAATGCACCTGATAAAAATATTAGTTGTAGATGAAATTCTAATATCGCTCATGACGGCTATTTATTCTGATAGCAAATTTAACTTAAGGACCAGTATAAATTCTTCTCTTTGCAGAACCACATAGAAAAATGTACCGTGCAAATTTTAAGAATTCTTAAAAATTATTATAACTTAATCAATAAAATGTAGGAATCGAAACTCAATGGCCACTAGACTGGGTTCATAATTGAAAAAGAAACAATTCCCTTCTCTGACTATACGAAAAGCCTAGATTAAGAATTTCTAGATCTTGTAAGTCTACCATTTTCATAGTAACTTTTAGCTCTTTTGTGTTGGCCCCTGTTATTTTCTCAGAAAATCAAATTTTCACCCTCATTGTGTGCCAGTATTAGACTTTGTTTTCCCTTATTTTCTGAGAATACTCCGAAAAATTTCATTCAATAACTACGTAAAAGGACTCAGAAAAAGAAAAAAGATAAGATTTAATAACAAAAATCCAAGTAAGAAATAGAACAAAAGAGAAGTGGTAGATGACGTTAGGAGCCAACCATTACGTTAAAATAATAATTTTTACGAATAAATTTGTACTTTATTTTCTATAAATGAGAAAATTAATAAAAAATCTGGATGTAATCTTTTTTTTCTTTCAATTCTAAGCTCATTGTAATATAGAATTTGAGATCAAGAGAACTGGTCGTAATAATCCAGAGGCTGATGTAATGTCTTTAAACAAGTTTAGGTTTTTATTGAGAGAAATTAAATTCAAGAAATAAACATAGAGTTATATTCTTATCAACAATAGCTTATTGTGCAATGACAAGATTAAATTTCTAGAAAATTATTACATTTTTTTCTGGCGTAATCAAGTACCACGAATGATGCAAATAAACTACAAAATTTATTCATGATTAAACTAAAAAATAATCTTGAAATAATAAACAATATCATCTCTTCATTTCATCGATATGTTGCATAAAACTGACAAGTCTACTTTCATCATAGGCCCTGCCGAGGACTTGAACACCAGTGTATAATCCAATGGAATCTTTAATTTCGTCAGCATACAATTTAGCTTCAGGTGAGGACTCGTCAAAGATTTCTGAATTCTTGTCAATTTTGTAGAGGGGAATAGTGCCTGCTGAAAGACCAGTTCTATTCGCAATGCTGAGAAAATCGTGGGCATATTGAAGAGTTTCTTCGTTCAACTTTTTAGGTAAGGCAATATTTGAGATTGGCGTGATCATAAAATCCAGCTCCAAGTCTGACCATGTTCTGAGAAAGGTTTTTGAAAACTTTGCATCATTACTTGCCTTATTGTCAATCTTCATGAAATTGTAAAAGTCTTTGAAAATTTTAGAGGGTCTCTCGCACTTTACCTCAATCAGTTTACATCCACGAGACGATAGAAAGTTGATCAAGTTAGAGATGGATTTATTCTGTGATTCAATCATAAATTCTGGTTTGTTATCAATGAAATTCTTCATGTAGCCAATTTTGAGACTCTGTAGATCACAATCTTCACCTGCATTGCTGAAGAACCCGGTAGGGTCGATTTTTTTGTTTTCCTTCTTTGTTAAGGACTGATGGAGATGCTTTAACGTTTCTATTGATTTAGTAACAAGGCCAATTTGGGTAACATTCTCGGGTCCTCGATAATCTAGACCAAGACGGCTAAAGCACTTTTGGCTAATAAGACAAAACAAATTACAAGATATCGAGTTAAATCGAAGCATGCCATTCATGTCGACACCAATTCCGATAGAGGATAAATTATCTAAAATAGCTGGCATGATACCACAGCTTATTCCAAAAAATTTTCTTGATGGCTGCACCTTACATTCTGTCATTTTTGAGTTTGTTGTCATTATCGGGATAATATAATTCTCTTTGAGAATATCTACAATGCCTGCATTTTTTTCTGGTTTTTTATTGCTAAAGATGTAGGTTTTGTGCATGTCGATCATGTCAAAACATTCATCTACGATTGCCAAGTGACCTGCTAGATGGTTATTGTCTGAAATGGCAGATTCCGACATGATTGCTGTGACATCAGAGTCGAAATTAAATTCTGTTATATAACCTTTCCCACTTGATTTCAGGGCTCTATACTGAACACTATCATGATAGTCGATTGGGGCCAATTCTTTGGATTGATAGAGTTGAGTAAGATGCTCACCAGAGTATCCAGCAAATTTGTTTGCATTCTCGACAGGATCTTTTAGATTTTCAAGCTTCTCGAAAAGACTATTGTTCTTTTTGTTCACATCCTTCGTGATAGCTTTTGAAGTCTTTTTGTCCTTGTAAACTGTGTAAGCTATTTTTGCCAGAGATGCAACAAAAGCTCCAATATTTATTTTCTGGAAAATACTGGATTTAGTGATATAAGAAAAACTCTGAACAAAATAATCGAAAAATCCATCCTGAAGCTTGAAGGATGATAGAGAGTTGACTAAAAAAAGGGAAGAAGTCCCTAAAACTGCCAAAGAGTTTTTCATAATTAATTTTGAATGTTTTTTCAAGGCTCAGTAAAACAATATTTTTCTAGATATTGTTTTAAGTTGCTGTGTAAATTTCAAAATCATGTTACTATACATGTAATAATTTGTCTTAAATCATCATTATTTTCCGGATATATTATCTTTTTGATACGTTAAATGAAAAAATAAAACTAGCTTCCTATTTAGAATAATATTTTTGTATCATATATGAACAAACCTGTGGCTAACAATAAAGAGAATGAGAATGCCCTGCCAAATTCTCTCGCAAACAATGAATCCGCTTCTAAATCCATCCAAATAAGTTCCTCTACGCATGATAAAGTCAAAGTTGCAAAAGTTCTTCTCGAGAACTTTTACCATACTCTCTCTATCCAGCATCGAGACAGGGAAATGCGTCTAAGCCTATTGGAGCAATATCTTGACAGGGAAAATTTAACTGAAGAGCAGGTTAGTTTGAAGATTGAATTAAATTATAATTTATAATAATATTCAAACTTCAGAAACAAAAAAAGCGAGACCAGCATGCTTCCAAAGAGAGTAGCTATCTCCGCCTCAAAAGGACTAAGCTCTCTGTTGACAATTTTACTCCACTCAAAGTTATCGGTAAAGGAGCTTTCGGGGAAGTTAGACTTGTTCAGAAACATGACAGTGGCTATATATATGCTATGAAAATTCTTCGAAAGACAGACATGCTTCAAAAGGATCAGGTAAGCCATCTATTGAAAATTATTACTCGTAAATATTTGCAATGTTAAATAAACGCCAAGATTTAATCTTACTATTGTAATCAAACATGGGACTATTTCGTATGTATAGAAAGGAATCTAAAAATTTTAATCTACTTCCTTTAAAATGATGCAATCTTGTTGACTCTTTAACAAACACATAATAATAAGAGTCTTAATAAAAGACTACTCCTATTAGATGCATTAATTTATAAAAATAATAGAAATTTTGAATGAGCAATGAAAAAGAATAAAAATAAATATGGACATAAGAGTTGAGTTATCCTCCTCAAATGATCTCTATTTTCATTTATTGATCCATGCAGATAGGTGAATAATGACTTTTTATCTCCTTGAAATATCCATTTTTTTATCTGCCCGGTCAAATGGAAAATGAGAATATCTTCCATACTAAATGATTGTTAGTTTTGTATTTCTTTGAGAAGGAAAAATATTGGATGTGTTACTCATTTATTTTTATACATCGTCAACTTTATTTTGTTCCATTTTAATCCCTACAGATTGCTATAGTCATCTTCAATTATTTTTACTCGTATGGCAATAGTATTATGAGTAAATATTTGTAAAACAGATTCAAATTCACACTTATTTTTAGACTAAAAAAGGTTTATCTATTTCTCCTTTTGAAAGATAGTCTTGTTAATTTGAATAAAATTTACATATTAGTTTTTTAACATGTCCATTAGAATTTATCACTCCATCTATTTTCTCTTCCGACAACTCTTGAATTTAATTAGAGATAGAAAAGAATTATTTTCTCTTATCTACCGAAATACATTATGAAAGTCGCTCTCTTGTTTACACAGGATTAAACTTTTATTGTCTAACTTTTTGTCCCAGTAATCATCACTGTTTGATTATAGCTATTATTAGGGCAGTTACAAAATTGCAGAATTTTCAAAAATTATAGCATATTAATAGCACATGAAAAATATTATATAATGCTTGTGAATTATAAAATGTTATTTTGTTGGGTAAGGCAGAATATTGTGTCTCGACTAGTTATCAGTGATCAGACATTTGATATCAAAAGCTCTCAGGCCAGGCTACGAAATTGAGACGCTTTAGAAACAGCATGAATCAAGTGAAGAGATGATAATAATCGAGAAAAATAAGGTTTTTTTTTCATGTTACCGTTTATCTGACATAGCCCAGAAATAAAGTTAAAAAGTAGAAAATAATTATTGAAAAAATTGCATTCGATTTTGAATAGCAAAATTATTTTCGTTAGGAAATATCCTTGAAGCTTGAGAAATAATTATCATGGAAATTCTAACAGCTTATCAAAAATAGCCTTTGTGAAAATGTAGTTTTAATAGCTTATAATTTTGAAGTAACTGACTGGAAACAATTTATAAACAAAAAACCACTCCTCACATGTTATCTGAATAAATGGATTTTATCCTCTCTCTATTTAGATTGCCCATGTTAGAGCTGAACGTGATATTCTAGTGAAAGCAGACAATCCATGGGTTGTGAAAATGTTTTGCTCCTTCCAGGACTCTCAAAATCTCTATCTTGTTATGGAATTTTTATCCGGTGGCGACTTGATGACGTTGCTTATCAAAAAGGACACTCTAACAGAGGAACAGACTCAATTTTATGTGGCCGAGACTGCCCTTGCCATTGATTCAATTCACAAAATGGGTTTCATCCATCGTGATATTAAACCAGACAATTTGTTATTAGATTCCAGAGTGAGTATTTTTTAAATCTATTTATCTATTTCTACCAAATGTACATCCCTCAACAATTAATCATTAGTATCTCTTTGAAAATGATAAAACTTAAAAGATGAATAGTTTACAAATTTTGAAAGAAATAGTAAAAACTTTTTCAGCTTAAATTTGCCAAGGTAGTTGAAGGCTACAGGAATAATTCTTTTGAACACACAAGTTTAGTTTATATAAAATTTATGAAGAATTTCTCTTTGACCCAACCGTCTGTACTGTCATCGGTCGGGTTATTGTATGAAATAGATAAATAAATTTATCTATAGTAGAGAAAGACACTTTTCTATTTCATGACTCAAATTTCATCCTCATGCTTCTTAATTGCCGTTTTCGAAAACTAAATTTGAAAATTTGATGTTTTAGTACGTCATTTCCCATTTTCCCTAAAATCATTATTTTTTCCCAAATTGACCGGCTTTTTTCCGGGTGTATTGTGAATATATATTTCATATTAATTTGAAAAATCTAATTCAAAAGCATCATAGTTTGTCGAATAAGTCAAGATTTATCATTTCTCGTAGTAAAATTCATTGAAAAATGGTCGCGCAAATTTGAAAATTTGACATCTTCAATTGAAATCATGCAAAAGGTTCAATAGGAATTTTTTCTTCTTCTCTTATTTCCTATCAAATGAACGCATAAACTCGAAAAGTTAAAACTTTTTTGTTACCCTAGATTCTATAGTTTACTCAAAATTAAAAAGTGTAGAAAATAATTCAAATCTATGAACAAATAGTTTTTGATTTTCTTGAAAAAAACTAGACCATTAATTGGAATTATGTGGAAGAAAAAAGGTTTTTTTAAATCAAATTCATTACCCTTCGGGCCACCATAATTCTATAGTATTTGGATTAAAAGTATTAGCAATATTATATCTAATATTATTTTTTTTACATGCAGTATAATAGATATTATATTAATAATGATTATAATTTATTACTAAAAAATTGAAATTAAAAATATCGATTATTTACAACAACAACAAAAAATGAAACAATAAACATAAAACTGAATGAGAAATTTAATTGAGAAAAAAGTGTCAACTTTATTTCCATTGAAAAATTGAATTCAATCTGAAAGTTCAATCTTTGATTTTGAATATCCTTCGTTTGTTCAAGTTCTTTTTCAACTATTTCCCAGGGTACGAGAAGAATGACTCAACTTTTCAAAGATTCTCATTTCTCGTAGTAAAATTCATTGAAAAAATCATGGCGCCTGATCAAAATGTATCATTTTCAATCGAGATTTTGTATACCAGAACAAACTCGAAAATGTATGGTGCTATAGGAAAAAATGTTTAGTTTTCCAAATGAGATTAAGGCTAGGAAAATTTGAAAAATTTGACTTACTCTTATATACAGATATAGAAAATGAAAGAATAACTCATTATTGGATATTCTTAATGTAATTTATTAAAGAGTATATTTTTTTATGCATAAATTGACACCTTCTTACATGATTTTGTTTGTCATCTGAACTTTCCTTCCTTAGCCTGACAACCACATTGTTCTAGGTGTCTTTTTAGAGAAGAACTCTTTCTGTTGAGATGTTCTAGAATTCTGATGATTGGTCTACTTTATAATTAAAAATATTAATAAATATACAGTATTCTATCACCCTCAACATTTATCATCGCCAATGTATTATTAATTAATTATCTTGGCATCACCATTTTCTACCACTTTCTACTTTGATACATATGAAATATATGTATACATATTCTGGTGAAATTTCTTTGTTGCTCTCTCCTCTCATCATCATTCTCTCTTGACCTTTAACTCATACATCAATGTTTAGAACTATAGATTCAGTCTCTTTGATCTTGTTCTTCTAATTTTTTGTTTCATATTCTACTCTCTCTCTCTTTATTAGATGACTGAGTCATGGAGTCACTACTATGAATAATAGTACATTGTTTTTATTCTAGAAAATAACTCTTGGAGACCTACAAGACTGATAGTTTTAAAAATTAAAAATGATTTTCGAAATAATTGGTTTAAAAATATATCCATCATCACAGCATAGTGCATGATTATAACATATCGCGAGTTATCAATTGTCACATTTGATCACATGAAATAGTCAATAGTAAAATATCTATTACTTGATGTTCCAGTCATTTGAAATGTTTTGATTTTGTAATCATTTATTTCTCTCTATCAATATAACAATAATGTGATGCGAAAAAACAACAACAATGATTAATCTTTCTAAATAATAAAAACATGATTTTAAAACATTGGAGAAATTATTAATTCATTATATAATGAAAATGAACTTTTTCTTCTCATCTTTGACTGCTTTAACTCAAGAAAAAAACTTGTATTGCCCTAAAATCAAATTATTCTTGTGATTTAAAACACTTTTTAATCGAGTAAAAAAATGTTTATCATCTCTTTACCTAGATATTCTTTCCTTCAAATCTGTCCTGATCGTGTAGAGAATCATTGTGAATCATCAACTATTATCCTCTTCCAAATTTATGGGCTCTTCTCTTTTTACGCTTTCAAAACTTCAAGGCTAAACTGAAAATATAATGCGAAAATTTTCAAGATAAACTATAGTTATATTTTCTCTTGATTAATATGCAGTTTTTAAATCATCGAGTATAATGATGTAAATACATCCGGATATCCTCTATATAAATATATATTTAATCGATAAAAATACTCATCATGAAATAAAACATCCAAGCTTAAATATATTATTGTGGGATACATTTTTCAGCTAACACTTTTTGTTCTACAATATTGTTAAAAAATAATACTAATAAATATGAAAAAATCATTCTGGTTACTATAATGAGTATTAGAGTAATCGATTTTTGATATCATATATGTTCCATAATAGTTTTGATGGAATTAAGGTTAGACCACAATTTGAAAAGTCATATTTTTCCTGAAAAATGTTATTATAATTCTGTCCGATTTCAATAGAGGTTTTTGACAATATTTTCATGAGTCAAATTTGTATGTAGGGGAGAAATATAATCAAAGTGTGCGAGCACTAATAATTATAATTTATAAGGCTTAATTTTTGTGAATTAAAATTCCAAAATTTATTTCCTCTTACACTTGCAACGAATCAAATGTTTTTTAATTAAAAAAAATTCAGGCATGAATACATTCTTTATATTGGAAAAAAAGTATCCTTTTTTCATCATCCCGATAAAAAGGTGTGTCTTTAAACTGAATTCATTTGAAAAGTATCGCTTTAATTTATGAATTTGTTACATGTATTTAAGATCTACATGATCATTTTCCATGAATTATGTAATTCCTCATTGTTGTGCATTGATGAAAATCACTTTTCTTAAATTTCCATATTTCCTAGAGTAATTAATTAATACAATCTCGAGTAATTTAAAGCTTTACTCAATTGTAACTCATTCTAAAGGTGTTCTGGAAATAGTCTTCGCCTTAGATTTGATGCTGACGTTGGAAATACGATTTTCTCAGTTATTTTTTTATTGCGAACAAAAAAAATGATATCTCGGTAAAAGGGGTAGGTAAAGATAAATTCAGCAAGAAAAAAATTTTTTTTGGATCAAAATCAGATCTCAAAAAAAGGTTGAAAATTAAAAAACAATAAATTCACAAAAAGTTTATTTGACGAATTAGAGATTTCTAAATTGAAAAATCTGAATTTGAGTAAATTTGACCCTAGCTCTTGTGATCGACTCAGAAAATCAGATCAGATCAAGGAGAAAAAATTTTTTTCATCCTGACTTGTTGATCGAAGATCATTCTGGATTCTTCACTCGAAGAAACCTGAAAAGTAAATTTTCTTTCTTTAATCAGTTTTTCTTTTAATTATTTTGATTTTATTCCAAAAATTTGCTTAAAAATTGAATTTTAACGATAATTCTGTCCTTTAAAAAGTAAATAATAAAAGGCATACTTATCACTGATAAGTTATCAGTAAATATAAAAATTAATTTTTAAATTAAAAACAAGAATTCATTTCTGTCTGTAGACCACATTGAAGCCTAGAATAAATTCCCTTTTTTATTAAAAATTAAAAGAAATTCAATATCAGGCCGTATGAATCCTAGTTTTATACCTTGATATTCCCAAGAGAGTTGCAAGAAAATTTATCCAATAAGTGAATTAAGTTTTCAATAGAATTCAGATCAGGGTTTTAGCTGGATAGCTTTTATGATTTGTGAGCCTCTAAAGAAGCTTACAGTCTAAAGAGATCAAAGAAAACAAAGCAGCTGAAGTAGAATTCACAGCCAGATAATTTGATGTTTCATCTCTGAGGAAATTTCAATGTCTGTTGACATCTGAAGCGTGCAGCAATTATTTCTATATTTTTTCCCTTTTCGTGAACCTTCTTAGCCTAGTTACAAATATTCAATAAATGATTATTGTAATCGTTAATTCAGTTATATTTTACAAATATTGAAAATATAAATTTAAACAAAAAGTAATTAGATAAGAACTTTTTTTTAAAAAGAATAAATTTTAATTTTATGAACTTGAATAAAAAAAACTTTTGGAGACCTTTAAAATTTTGAAAAAATCGATCTGGGGACAAGGACAATAACAAAAAGTTCTGTTTAGAAAAATCAAAAGACCACCAAAAGTTGTGTTAATTAATGAAAAAATTCTTTAATAAAATTTGCTCATTAATTTTTTAGAGCAGATTTTCCGAATCACCAATATTATTATTAATAGATCGATCATTAGATCTCAAATTTTCCTTATTTTTATGTTGAAAAATGATTAGTTTCTTGGTTTCAACTATTATTAAAGTCTACCTCTTCTTAAATTTTTGTAGATTTCAAAGAAGTAGAGCAATTCTTTACTGATATTTTGGTTCAGTAAATGATTCGAATTTATTTAAATAAAATTACAGAAATTCGTCATCATTATGGAAAATTTGAATCCTTCAATCATCGAGTTTTTTTCAACCTCCATGGCCAGATTTGAATCCAAAATATCAGTATTCAATTGCTTCAACTCTTCGAAATCGATCACAACTTTGAGCTCAAAGGTTGAAAAAGTGGTAAAATGGAGTCTAACTTGGGCCTAACTCAACAACTCATCGAGGAATTCAAAATATAAATCTTTTCCTGGCTATCTAGAAAAATTAAATGTCAACTAGCCTTTTATAGGAGTTCTTGTATAAACTATAGCAAAAGAGTAAACACAAAACTCTATTAGTCATAGAGGGAAATAATAATTAAGCTACAATAAATCCATCTCCTTCAGGTTACTCTATCGAATTATTTGAAAACAGACTTATTTATACATGGTACATGTGCAAACTCGACCTTGTCTCGAAGAGAAGAAAATAAGGAAGAAGTGAAAATTCAGCTTATCCCAATTCCCATACAACTTGGTATATTATTCAGTCTATTAGTCTTTGTATTATTATTCTTTATTTGTCTGTGTGTGTGTTCATATGAGAAATTCATTCATGTTTAATTCTTACCTTTCATGTGAAGTATTCTAACGATTAAGTGAATACTAATCACACACATATTAATCTCTATGTATCTCTATTACACTTTATGATCATTTTCAACGACTCAATTCATTGATCTCTTCGATATAATTCATAGTACTAGTAAAGTTAATTTTAAAATAATCTGTAAACAGTCGTGATCATGAAAATCTTTCAGTGAGAAATCAGATAAATCATAAAACTCTTTTCTCATTCATTACTTCGACTGAATGATTTTACTGATTTTTTCCAGAATTACTTTATTTACAATTCAATTTTTATGACAGGATGCAAACAAAAATTTGGGATACCATTTCAATCGTTAATTATAAAAATTATTCAGTTGTCAGTTTCTAACAATCTCAAAAATTTTATATTTCGCCTGATCTCTCCAGACTCTACCCCTGTGCTATTATTGATTTTATTGATTTCAACCCTTCTATTATATATATCACTCTGATGCTAGTATTCAAATTTTACCCTTAGTAGAGTCTGAAGAGACCCGGCGAAATATATAACGTTTATCTATAAACTTTCATACTTTTCCTTGTTCAATTATATATAATTTTTTGTTCTCATAAACAAAGGATTTCTCGGTATCGATTAATTGAATACAAATTTAAAAAATAATCAATGGTCTTCATATTCTTAACATCTCTCTTTGTATTCTTTCTTTACTAATCATTCTTTGAAATACTTTCTCTATCAATTTTATTGGATCAAATTATGTCTGTCTTGCTTGAAAATTACATTGCAAATTATTAATAGAATCGAAAATTGAAAGAAAATAATATTCATTTCTATTTTTTTACCATATTCAATCGAGTACTAAACTATCAAAGGTTACAAATCGATCAAATTAACTAGTTAATCAATAAATTGAGACAGAAATAAAATGGGATATATTTTTGTAATAAAATTTACCCAGATAGTCTTGTACGATTCGGTTGCCTTGATATCAACCTGAAACTTGTTGTACGTAGAAAATCAAGGTCATTACTAAATTCAAGTTGAAACACTGTAAAATATATCTCATGTGGGGATGGTCATGAAACTTGTGAGTCTGTACATTATTTCAATTTAGAACAATTTAGCACTACTCTTGAAAGGTTGGCTAATTAAATTCTTCCTTTGTAATTTTTATGTACTTTTATTTGGCATTTAAAAGACTGATGAGTAAGTTTGCCTCAAGTTTCGTCGTCACCTTTCAATTTGCATTAACGTTTAGAAAAATACTCTTTATTGATTCCTTCTGGCTTTCTTCATAGCTACACATACATCTGACTATTGATTTTATCAGAGAGAAATTAAAAATAATTTTTGCCAATTTGAAGGAGAAAAAATATTTCTTCTCTATCTGTTACATAATGTATCTGTATTAAATATATGGGATTTTTTATGTAAAAATTTGAAAATTGATATTAGTCTCTTCTCACTCCCTCTATATATATGATGATAAATTATTATTGTAGACTCGCATACACAAACAAACATTGCTGAGACTTTAGAGTATCGTCAATGCAATTGGTATTGTCTATATTATATACATGTGTGTGTGTGCATATATATAATACGTACATTTCCCACATTTGTCCAGACAATTTGAGCAATTAATGTGTATTCTCATACTAATATCAATAGAATTATTGCCGAATTATATCGAAATTGGCAGTTTTGATAATAATAATAATAAATGGCTAATCTTATTTATTTTCTTGTTGTCAAATAACAAACTACCAAGGCTGTGAGATTTATCAAGGAGACATTTTCAACTTTGATATTGCCTCTGTCTTTTCTTGGAGAATTTAGTTTTTCCTATGAAAATACAAGATTATTTCTTGTGCTTGAAATTATAATCTAATTAAAATTTTGTTTGAATTGAATCGATAAAAAGATTAAACTTTAACAAAAACTATCAATTGAGTACTGTATCTGAATGGAGATTTGGAAAAATTCCAAACCAACTCATAGGTTGGTAATAAAATGTTGATTTAAAAAGGCAATTCGGTTGTTCAGTATTTAGAAAATTAGAGTTAATCATAAAATTGGTGTAGATCTGCTATTAAAAATTCTTGCTTATATAATGATAAGAAGACTTCCATGTTGTATTTGGTATAAAAAAGTTTTATTCTACTGAAATTTGATCCTGACCGATCTAGAGGTCTTCCTCTTTTCAATGATCTTTGCCTCTTAGATAAAAAGAGGAATAATAATCAAGTCACTTCTCTCAAATATGCATTCAGAAATAATTTTAGTTTAGCAAATTATTCTTTCAATAAATAACCACGCTATTTCAAGTTATTATTGGGTTCTGAACTCATGGGAGAAGGTTAGAGAAAACAGACGTATATTTTAGTGATTAACTTTCTATTTCGCCACGTCTCTTCAGACTCTACCCCGGTAACATTTAAATACTATCACAATGGAAAATTTTTGTACACTTCCATTGACGAGATTTGATGACAGATTTAAACATTGGGTTGCCAATGGAAATATCAAATCACTATGGAATGACAAGATTAACCAAAGAGTTTTGAGGAACAATAATATCAAATTAAGAAGGCCGATTAATAATTCTTTAAAATCTCTTTATTTTTTTTGATCGTCTTCTATCCCTGTTCAATGAAATTGCCAGAAGAGATATTGCATTTAATAAGAGAGACCTTTATTTATTTTTGAAAAACTTTTGATAATATATTGTAATGACATAGACTGACAATATATTATTATTATTGGTTGAGTTGATTGCAAATTGTATCAAAGAAGCAGGGAAGGGGGGTTCACTTCTTATTTCACTTTTTGCCTCTTCATGAATGCATCAATTTGTAGCTGACCATTGTATTCCTCCATATTAACACATCTTCCAACAGTTAGAAAAGAGCTCAAGTAAAGATCAACTAGCTGGAGTTGTAATTGAGGAATTTTCCTTGGTATAATTCCTAGGAAACGTATTATATTTCATAAATTCAGTAAATTCTTCCTATAATATCGATTACATTTATAAATATTTATAGATAAAGGCAAATTTTTTAACGTACGTTTATCAAACACCCATTTTGAATCTTGTACTTAATTAGAATTGAAAACATCAATTTTTGAATTTGCGCCAACATTTTTCAATGAATTTCACTATTACCTAGTCACTATTTGTGATACTTTTCGAAAAATTGGAATAATTTCAGTGTCTTTTAAGGAATTCAAGAAAATGGAGGATTCACATATCTAAAAATGGCATTTTCTCTGCTCAAACTTCAATTTCACTATTTCCAATTTTATATTTTTCGCAGAAAATGTTTTTTTTGCCTCTCTCCAATAAATATGAAGATGAGAAATTGATACTTTGGTCATATTCCAATTAAATCTACTTAGATATATATTTAAAATTCTTAATTTCTCATCTTTTTGTATTACATTTCCGAATGGAATCAAGTACAAAATTCTATACTTCTATATTCTATTACTTTGCTGGACTTGATTGATGTTTCCTTATTCAAGTTTACGTTCTTTTAGATCTAATCATTTTCGCAAAAATAACCATTTCTAATACAAGATGTAGTTTTTCTGACAGGTACAATTTGCAATCATGTAAATGTACAAAAAGTGAATCTCATTCTTCCAAAAATATGTCTCTATAGCTAGCCAACTGATTTCAATCTCACATACCATCTCTCTTTCCTACTAGAGGGTTGCATAAATTCGCCATTCAATTATTGACTCAAAATTAATATTTGAAGAATCTTTTATGGATATCTTATTATAAATTTCGAACTTCCATTCTTTTAATGTTTGATCTCAACATTTTTACCAATTTCAAAGCTTTGAGGGGATTGAATTTCTTCATTTTAAAGAAACAGTTGAACTTTTTAATTTTGGGTCGTTTTTCCTCATGGGGATTTCTCAATTTACCACTACAATATAGAGTTTCTCTGACTTTAAAAAAATCTATTTTAATTCCTCCAATTGCCAATGGGCCATGTTTTTTTATTGAGAATATCATCATTTCCTAGATTTACCCTTTTATTTGATTAAACGATTTTGTTAAAAAATATTCAAATTGATTTCTCTGCTTCTTCCTGTAGCCAAAACTCTCTTTCCTTCCTGTATATAGCAAATTTGTTAAAGATTTTCGTAAAAGCAAATTAAATTCATCCACAAGCTATATATGTTCACAAACAAACGTTTTGCTTTGCACAATGATTTCACTCTGTTTCTCCATTTGATGCATTTATTTATTTAGTCATCCTTGTTCGTTTTCATCTTCTTCTTCTTCTTCAGCTATTCAACGTTTTTTCGCTGTCTTGTTGCTGTCTTTCATTATTCTTGAGTCATTTTGTCTTGAAAATATAACACTCTCTTAATCATGTAACAGATTTCTCATTTTCTTAAGTTCATCTCTGTTTTGATGAAAAGAGCTTCTCTCTCATCATTTGAGTACAGCTTGAAAGTAAAATTTCTTTTGAAAAGACTCTCATGTGATAATTATCGATAATTACTTCCATTATATAATAATGAATAGACACTCTAAAAAATAAAGAGACACAACGTACTGTAAAGGAATAAAAATCGTCTGTTTTCTTTTTCACACTTGACTGGATCACTGACATTATTACATTGAAGAGACTCTCTATGTACATTTGAGTTGATTGTTTTTCACAAATAAAAAACAAGAGAATTAAAATTCCGTTTCTCTCTCCCATAAATTATTTTTGTCTGTAGGCATAGTAGGCTTATAGTCAAACCTCTCTATTCCATGATATTTCCAAACAAATATTCGATCAATAAGGTAAGATTAACTAAGATGAAGATAAAAAAATGATTCTGAAAAGTCTATTTTAGATCTAATATGAGTAATTATAGATTTAAAATTTCTTGTCTAATTATCTAAAATGTCGAGTCTTCATAGGAGAAATTTCTGAGACCTTGATTTATTTTAGAGACAAATTTTATGAAAAGCTTTACTACATAAGCCAACCTCCTGATCCTCAGGGGTGATAAGGCAGATGTTATGATTAGGTCATTTTATGATGGGTGGATTTGTATGGAATCTATACCTTTTGCAGTTTGTAGTTTGCAGAAGATGTGAAATTCAATAAGGAAAATTTATTTATAACTCTATTAAATCTTCTTTTTGCAATAATTCAGGATAATAACGTGTCGCATGGTTTGCGATTTGTTTCATTTTATCTGGAGTTTGAGAGTTTATGCTTCCTCTGCGATTTCCTCGAGTCTTCTCATACGATATTCAGCGTCTTGTCCTCTTAGGTAGTTGATGATTTCTTCATTGTTCAATATATTCGATGTGATCAATTACGCTTTGCAGAACTTGTGGTGTTTTCTTAACATTAATCATTCTTCCTCGAGGTAAACTCTTAGTCATTAAAACTTCTATTGGTAAGTAGGTAAATGCTCGGGGAATAAATATTCTTCTGTAAGAAAAAATTTATTACAACGCTAAAAGAAAAATTAAAGAGAAAGGTGGGTCCTTCATCATGTCAATATAAAAGAGACCCTTTTATATTTCAATTTTGAGTAAAATTCTAATTCTATTCAGTTTTAATTACTCTGCTATTACTAGTATTATTAGTAGTAGAAGAGAGAATATACAGTGTATCGATACAGTGTACACTAAAATCTTTTTACTATCAAATTTTATTTTTACTGATCAAATTCTAGTGATTCATCATACATTGATGACGTAAATATTATTGTCATTACTATCTTTACTACTGTATTTACACTGCCTCATGTAATAATTCCATTTTTCTATTCATTATTTTTACAAGTTTCCTTCAAAATTTCAACTAGAATAACAAATTATATTTCCAATTCCAAATTCATTCATCTACTTGTAATTTGAGAGTCTTGTAATTTATGTGGCTAATTTTAAATGGATTTATTATTTTTCGATTTGTTCGATATTGCCTGACATGAATAATAATAGAGAAACGTGAAATTTACTTGTTTTTGAGATCATCTTATATACCGTAGAAAAAGCCAATTGTTTCCCATCCTTAATCTCATTTGAAAGACACTCAGAACTAAGCATTTCTTCCTATGAAACCATATAGTTTCGAGTTTGTCAAATTATACAAAATGACAATGTATTTGAACATGCGCCAAGATTTTTCAATGAATTTTACTACGAGAAATGACAAATTTAAGGCTTTTGATGAGATCAAAGAGAATAAATTAAAGAAACTTTTTTCGAGAAACCATACTTGTAAAATTCAAAAATTTGATCACCTTAAAGTCTTCTCCCGAGATCCAAAAGTCCGCCATTTTCAAGGTCTAAAAATATTCAACTTTTGGGACAAGATCTCCTAAACTAAAAGTTTGTTTTTGAATAAAATTGCATATTCGTTATCAGCGTATTCACTAAAACATCCCTCTTCGTCTTGATTGAAATGAATCTCCCGTCCCTTCTCTAACACAATCTAAACATTACATGCCTTGTCTCTAATTAAACTTTGCAAACTTTAATCTTATTGTCCTTTAGCGTTTTGAGTCAACTGTTCTGCTTAAATGAATAATTCACTACACCCACTCTTTATAAAATTATTATATTCATCATTTTTTCAATCGCTCAAACTAGAAACTTTGTAACTTTACCAAAATCTAAATTCCTTTTTGAGAGCAGACCTATCATTTAATAGATGTTAAAATTGGCATTTTTGGCTCTAAAACTAGTTATCTTCTAAACCATGAGATATATCGAGCAGTCGATTGCATATTTGGAATCTACGGCTATTGTTTTACTATAGAAAGTTTTTACATTTTTTAAAAGACCTCAGAAAATAGGTTTTCGAGAAAACGTTCTAAATATTTGACTACATCACCAAAAATCACCCTTCTTTATGTTAACTTTGGTTAGCATCAGTGACAGGCGATCTTTATGAATTATAAATATTTTTGTAGCTTAATGAATTTTCTTTCTAATGAGGGGTGATAAAAGTATCACAAGTATCTTTCAGTTCAAAATATCGCTGGTAGTGTTCCACTGGTGGAACAATCAGAAATGAAGGGTTAATCTTTCAAATGTCTCTTATCTCCAAAAATAGCTCTTGAATCTTACTCTTAATAAAATAAAACTAACAAAAATTCTTTTTCTCAAGTAAATTAAATAGGAGGATTTTTCTCCTTTCTTGTTGTTTCTTCTATGGATAAATTTGTATCTTTATTCTTCCTCTCTCCTGTTCCATAGAGGATACTTGTATAACTTGAATACCTTTAGTATTGTATTACTTTTTTTCATTTAATGCTTATTTCATTGATTTTCTAAACTTTACTTAATTTTCATCTACAGAAATAAGAAAAGAATTCAAGTTAAAAAAATTGATCAAGTTAATTGAACTGCAAGTATTTTTCTCTGTAGTCAATAATGTTGTAAGGGTGATACATTCAATTTTACATGTAAATATTTCCATCAAATAATGTAAACCCAATCAAAGGAATCTGATAAGAATTATTTATGGAATCGATCCACCCGTCAACTAAAGCTAGCCCTACTTATAACTGATGTCTTCAATAATTAATATCAAACTATTCTTTTAAAAACTTCAAAATTTTAGAAAAAAATTTTTTTATCCAAGAAATTTAACAGTATTTTATTATTCACAGATTTTTTCTTCTTCTTAGACTTATACTGTTGTATACAAAAATGAATATTTTTGAATATAAAGCTAGTTGACATGTAGATGAGAATTTACTATTTTTACAAAAAACTCAATATTTTTCTCCAGATTGACAGAGAAAAATAATTTTTTGATTTCTAAAATGGAATGAGCTAATAAGATGTGGATATTCGAAAAGAATCAGAAAAAATTCAATCTGACCAAAATAAGCCGTTTTTCGAATTTCAAAAATGCACCAAATTTCCCTTTTTTCATCTTTTGGTGCATTTTCGAAATACAAAAATTCGCCTAATTTTGGTCAGATTGATTTTTTTTAGCTCATTCCATTTTAGAATTCAAAAATTATTTTTTTCTGTGAATCCGGAGAAAAATATCGAGTTTTTTGTAGTAAATAGTAAATTCTCATCTTCATGTCAATTAGGTTTAGCTAGGAATTATTGATTCTCCTAGTGATATATTCTCAATCAAGTTAAACTATTTTCTTATCTATTTCAGGGTCATATAAAGTTGAGTGATTTCGGCTTATGCACTGGACTTAAAAAGGCCCATCGAACAGATTTCTACAAGAATCTCTCCCAAATTCAAGCTTCTGACTTTGCCTCCTCTCTGATGGATTCCAGGCGACGAGCTGAAAGTTGGAAGAAAAACCGACGTCAACTAGCATATTCCACAGTCGGCACACCAGATTACATTGCCCCCGAAGTCTTTCAGCGTCAAGGTTACACTAACCTATGCGATTGGTGGTCCCTTGGTGTTATTATGTATGAAATGTTAATTGGTTATCCCCCATTTTGTGGAGTTGCTCCACAAGATACCTACAGAAAAGTCCTTCATTGGCGTGAAACCCTCATCTTTCCACCTGAACAACCTCTGAATAAGGAAGCTGAGGACTTGATCAAAAAATTTATTTGTGATTCAACAATTCGTCTTAATGATATTGAAGAAATAAAGAAACATTCATTCTTCAAAAACACTGACTGGGAACATATCAGAGACAGACCTGCCGCCATTCCTGTTATCGTTAATTCAATTGATGATACTTCTAATTTCGATGATTTTCCTAATGAAGATTTGAGTTGGCGTGAGTATAACATTTATTTTATGTCTTTATGATGAAAAATAAGTTTATATTGCAGTTAATAGCTTAAAAACATATTGACTAGCTCCCTTTTAGAAATTTTATCTCAAAAGTAGCCCACATATGAGTACCATTTAAAATTTTCATTCATTTGAAATATTAATTTTGGACCAAGTAGTTCTTCAGGGAACTGTTGGACATAGATTGATGGCTATAACATTGTTCGCTTGCTACCTGACTATGTGATGAATTATATTACAGTTAGACTTGTGACTTATGAACCAAAAATTACCCTCTTCCCTCTGCCCCTTTTTAATTTAGTGTTCGAAAACATCATCATGCTTATGAGTAGGGTTTCTGTATAATCTTAAGTTTTCTGAGCAAAAATTATAACTTTCATTCTACCAACATTCATTCAAAAGAGCTTTTTTTGCTGAAGAATTCTCTATGTTCGGTTGATCGTACATAGATTCGGATCAAAAGATATCCAAACTTATATTATTTCACTGAAATTTATTTTTATCGAAAAATAGCTTTTTCCCAAGTTTTGTGACGGAGTAGGGGGGTCTTTTTTCGCCTCCAAAACAAAAAAATAACAAGCCTTGTGACCATCTGGATGTACTTACTTATTACAATACTCTTTTAAAGTTTAGAAGTTTAGATTTCCTGATTGGCTTTCGAATGGGCCAGCCTCGTTGAAATCAGTCCTATCGTCATTTCTTTCTCTACACACCCTTGTCGATAAGTAACGCTGCCATCTGAGTATTCAAAACCCGCTAAAATTCTAATGAAAAAACTGCAATTTCTCACTAACTATGACTTATCCCGAATCAAAATAAAGCGTGATCATTTTCAAATTTTATAAAAATGCTTCTGCTCTGGGGGATTTGAATTTCTTCACTTATCGATTCCAAGGTTAGCTTTCTTCCATTCTATGTAAGTAATGAAAAATAGAAAAAAATCAATTTCTTTCCATACCCCCTTCTCTCTTTTCCTTTGACCTGCACACGCAATTAAAATTGAATTCAACATTAACAACACACAAAAAGGTAAAAACACCCAAAGACACTCTTTATATTATACGGTAGATGAAAGAAGATTAATTTTATCTCCTTCCTTTTGACTTTGTCAATGTCAAGCATCTCTCTGTGCACATTCACCAATTTATTCTCAAGTCTGAGTTGAATCGTAGCACCAGAGAAGTATCTATTATTATTTTGAGTAGGGAAATATTGCTGAAATTACTAAAACCGTATCTTGTTTTGTCCTCGGTGATAATGAAAAAAATTCAAATAGAAAAAGTTATTTAAAAAATTTTATATTTTTTATAACTCATGTTCATTTCATCACAGAGAATATCGAAGGAAGAATATTTATGAGACAAATTTTGTAAAATTAATTTTTAAATACTTCAGTCCGTTTTAGTAATTTCGGAGAATTTCGTCCTAGTATCCATTGTTCCGAGGAAAATATACCGGATAATTTTCAATGTTCAACTGATTCGAATCTGAATTTCTTTTGATTTATAATGCTTGTTCATAACTCCATTGAAGCGTGTATCCCTTTTAAAATCCAAAAAAATCAGTTGCATTTTATCACGTAAAAATGTACCACTGCTTGCCAAAAAAATTTATTTTCTTATTTTAATTTCACCATAATTTAATTGCCATGAAATAGCAGGCCATAAAAAGTTAAGCTCATTTTTAGCTGAGAATCTGAATCAACCTTGACATGTCAGTGTTCATCCTCATTCATAGCTAAAGTTGGTTAATATGAAGTTGGGAATCTATGATTTTTACAGAAATCTCGATATTTTCATCAAGAATTCGAATTTTTTAAAAGATTTCCTGGAATCCTACTCATGTTGCCCACTTTCACCATTTGAAGAAAAAGAAATCTGAAAAAAATTATTTTTATGAAAAATATGGTCATTTTTCAAATTCCCATTTGGCTCCAAAATCCCATTTTTTCGAACTTTCAACTGAAAATTTTTAGTGACTTGAAAGTAGGAAAGTGATCAAAAATTTATCTCCAGGATCAAGATTAGACAAGAAAGCTGACTAGCACCGTCAAGTTATCGACAGTTACCCCATTTTCGATAGATTTTGAATTATCGAAATTTCATTGATTTTCAAGTAGTGAAAATGATCAAAAAATCTAAATTTCGCTCCCAAACGATAATGTGATTATGCATAAGATTAGATTCATTTGAATTGATTTTCTTGTCTAATCTCGATCCTGAAAAAACTCTTTCGATCAGCCTCCCACTTTCAAATCACCAAAAATTTTCAGCTCAAAGTTCGAAAATATGGGATTTTGGCGCCAAATGGGAATTTGAAAAATGACCATATTTTTCATAAAAATAATTTTTTTCAGATTTCTTTTTCTTCAAATGGTGAAAGTGGGCAACATGAGTAGGATTCCAGGAAATCTTTTAAAAAATTCGAATTCTTGATGAAAATATCGAGATTTCTGTAAAAATCATAGATTCCCAACTTCATATCAATTAGCTTTAGTTGGGAATCTGGGAAGGATGCAGATTTCCTTAAATTCTGATTATAAAACAGACGCTTATCATTTGTAGAGTGAAAAAATTCATTCATGTGTAGAAAGCCTAACATCTCAGGCATTATATAAATTAGCACAATAGAATCCGGGAAGCAACATGCCCCTGCATTTACGAATCGGGGTAAAAAGAATCATTACCTGAAGAAGAGAAGGGTATCCTAGAAACATCAACCTTTCCTTACCACAGTATTACAATATTCTTTATTAAATCCTGGGAATGATTGAACCAATCAAAGGATCCCAATTTTATTAATAAGTTTGTATAAATATCTAGTCGGTGTAAGAGTCTGATGAGAACCAGTGAAATAAAAGCTTTATTACCAATTATTCACTTGTCTTCCAATCCTCATAATGAATTTCTCATTAAATTCAAAAGAATTTCGGCAATATTTCCCACAAAATTATATAAATTATAATTTTCAACCAAGTAGTTCTTCAGGGAGCTGTTCTGCATATATTGACTATAACGTTGTGCGCATGCTACCTCCAATATATCTTGTCTTCTGTATGATGTATTGGTCTATCTGTTGAATATGAAGAAGGTGTAAAATTTCTCAATAAATTATAAAAATCAATATAGCTAGTATTATTAGTATTTTTGGACTCAGAAGCAATTTTGTTACAGAGTTGAAGAAAGAACATATGGAAGAATCATTTTTCGTTTATCTCTATTTACATAGGACTCCATGGAAATCAGAAGTTTCTGCTAATTTTTATAATATCTAAAACATTGTAATGGGTTGAAAATATCTAAATGATGGATAAATTCAAATTTTTCTGAAAGATAATATTTCAAAATGCATTAATTTGAACTCTCCCATTAGTTCATTTTGAAAATGCTCAATGAAATATATAACCTGTTTCCAATGAGGAATTCATTGTAAGGATTTAGAAGACAAGTGAATATTTAGTGATAAAGCTTGTATTTCACCGGATCTCATTAGACTCTTACACCGGCTAGATATATATACAATTTTAAAACAGATAAAATGTTTAATAAAATCCTCTGATTGGTTCAATCGGATTTGAGCACAATAGAGCACAAGGGAAATATATAACGTTCATCACTAAGATACACGTTATGCGTTTAGAAATCAACAAAATGTTTTGGTAAAATTTGGAAAATATAATCATTTAAATCTTATCATTTTGCTTAGTTTAAACTTTTGATAATTCTCAGAGTTTGATCTGAAAACTGCATACTCTCCGACACAATTATTATGTTCTTCTCTCGAGTAAATCCTTTTTATTAAGGACTACTTCTCTCTCTGTATTCTATACTGTAAAAGACTACAATCCAAAAATTCCTTCAGGATTAAAGTTCAAAAATCTCTTGAATCCATTTTGAATATATATTTTTCTTACTGGATTTAATCTCTTTTTATAATTAGATTACATCTCTTCAATGTTGCATTTTTTTCTTTAAACTCAAAGTAAGCATTATCATTTAGTTTTATCAAAAGGGGAATAAAGTTTCTTCGAATAATAAGTAACTAATCTGTCCATTTTGTTTTTATTGATTTCTCCTCTCTGTCATTCAACAATTATATTTAATACATGTATTAGACTTGGAAAAAATTTCTCAAAGTTAATACTATAATCATACATCGAGGAATTTAATCAAGTATTTTAATACTTTTTTATGCTTCTGGAATATTTATGATTAACAAAATTGTGAAAATTAAAACGTTTTTTGACCAACCAAAATTGTATTATTCATGAAAAATGAGAGAAATTTCATTAAAAAAACAAGAATTTCAATAGTTAATATGAAGCTAGTTGACATGAAGATAAGAATTTAGTTTTTTTACAAATAACTCAATATTTTTCATCGGAAAGTCAGAAAGAATTTTATTTTTCGAATTCCATGTTTGTAGAGTAAATTAAAATTCAACTGTGTTTTCTCATTTTTGCACAACATTCAATATCTTTTTGCGAATAGCCAGGAAAAAATTATTCCTTGATGAAATGAGATGTTAAAATAATTTTTTTTAATTCGAAAAGAAATCAATTTGACCGAACTTTTTTGAACTTTGAAAATGTATCAAATCAACTTTCGTAGATTAAAAAAAATTTGAAACTGACATTTAGGGTCATCATTCGACAAAGTTGAGAGAAACTAACAATTTTAAAGAAAAAAGTTTTGGGCTCGAAAGCTGAAATTTGATGGATTTTCGAAATTCAAAAGACAGACCAATTTTGGTCAGATTGAATTTTTTACCTTAATAACTTCATTAGTAAATTCTCATCTTTATGTCAATTAGGTTCTAAAGTCTCAATCATTAATCAAAAATCGATCTCAAAAATTTTTATTTCTCCTATGATCTCCTATTGACATTGTTGAAAAATAAATTTTCGTTTGGTTCTAAACTCATAAGGAAGGTTAGAGAAAACTAGCGTATATTTGAGTGATAAACGTTATATTTCGCCGGGTCTCTTCAGACTCTACTCTAATAATTTTGCATTGTAATAGTATTTAAATGTTACCGGGGTAGAGTCTGAAAAGACCCGGCGAAATATAACGTTTATCACTCAAATATACGCTAGTTTTCTCTAACCTTCCTTATGAGTTTAGAACCAAACGAAATTATTCTTGATGAAATTCGTCAATATTATCGTTCAAGAACAAATTTCATTATTGGGCTACACTTCATGTGTATGATCACTATTTTTATGTAAAAAATTGGAAATTCACTAAACCCTATCGCGAGACGATAGATAAGAAGATTCAAAATTGATACGAAACGATTGTAAATAAGATTCTAATGGGAATTCTATTCAATAAGGATTCTTATCTTGATTCCATCTAAAAAAGTCAAAACCAAAGTTGACTAATCTTAACTATTTTTGAGATTTATTCACCATAAAATCATAAAAAATTAGATTATTATGTGATGTTGTTCGGATCTGCGTAATATCTGACTTTGAATAATCGCCTTGTAAAGGGCGAATCTTCCGAAATGTCCAAAATAT
Organism: Gyrodactylus bullatarudis; assembly: GCA_012064415.1. Classification (NCBI taxonomy): domain Eukaryota; kingdom Metazoa; phylum Platyhelminthes; class Monogenea; order Gyrodactylidea; family Gyrodactylidae; genus Gyrodactylus; species Gyrodactylus bullatarudis. The sequence continues at coordinate 261,239 of SSNU01000265.1, forward strand.
TCAGGCTTTTAGTGGTTTCGTTATTCAGGATTTTTTCAATAAGATAAAATGATCTCTTTTTTCATTTAGCCACTCGCATGGACAATTCAAAGCCTTACAAGAAAGAGTTAGCTTTCCTCAATTACACTTATAAAGCATTCGACATTTGGGGTGATTAAATATCGTTCGACACGACTTGTCCCTCCAACCTCTCTGATCAACCTCAAGACCCTTTATTATACATCACCACCTCACCAAGCTCACCTTTCCTCTTCCCTTGAATGAGTTATATTGTATAAATATACAATAATAATAATACGTCAGTACTACTATGTACATGAATTTCCTATCAAGTTAACAACTTATTGAATGCTATGAATAAATTATTATTATTATTATAGATGAAAAATTTATGAGAAAAAAAGACGAAAATTCCACTCTCTTGCACACACAATTCACAGTTTATTCCAGATAACTTTTTGTTCTCTTTTTTCTTCTTCAAAATTTTCAATGCCTCCCTTTCGAGTCAAGTTCTATTCATATTAATATTAATGTGGGGATCAATCTATGATGTTGTAGAAACAACTCTTTCTCTCTGTCTCTTTCGCAGTGTATATTCATTTTGTTAATTCTCGAAAACTATCTTGTCATTTTGTTTTGTCCTTTTTTCTAAACCATCTAAACCAACTCGCGAGGGTGTCTCTTGCCAACTGAGAAAATTCCAAGAAAATATAGACTCTATTTAATAACCAAGTTTTCATTGCTCAACCAAGAAGAAGAATATTTATTTTCTCTCCCAGTGTATCACAAATTCTATTCGATAATTTTAAACTCAGTCCCATCCTTTATTCATGGATTTCACGGATTTCATTTTCTCAAATTTTAGAATCCACAAATCTCCTTCTGTTATGTGTGAAATTGAGTCATTTTATTCCACAAACTTTTTTTATACCAATATTATATATTATTTTAATTATTAATTATCATCATCACTACACAATATACAATACTACTCACACAAACACATGGTGTTTATTTTAATCCAAAACCATAGAAAATTTATACGTACCAATATTATACCAAAACATAGAAGGACAATAATACTGTATTACTATTATTATATACGATTGACTTTATAAAATGAAAAGATGCTAAACAAACAAAAAGGACAGAAAAAAGAAGCAGATTACATAACCTAAAAGTGTTCCTGCTTCGAGAAAAATGTTGTTAATAAATTTATCTTTTTGAAAATGCATCTCTACTTCTTTCGAGAATAACTATAGTATAGTGTTAAACTGAATTTCGCCTAGACTAAAATCGCCCTTCGATAAAATACATTCAAGTACAGATCAGATTGAACCAGTCCCTGCATCATCAAGATTCCAAGTATTGCGAAAGAAGATTTCTGAATTTCTTGATAAAAAGCAAGCTGAAGGATATGAAATAAATAAGAATGAACTTCTTGGAATCATAAATGAATGTAGAAATAGCCTCAACATGCCATATATTAAAATGAGTCACAACTACGTAAAATATGTAATGAAAACCGAAAATAATAAAGAACGCAATGTAAGTTTTCGTTCTATTAATTCATTCAGATTCTTGCTAGAAAAATTCGTCTTGATCGAGAAATAAATCTTCAGAGATGAATATAATGTATAATTTTCTAAGATCTCGCAAGAAAAATGGTATGCTTGAACAGTTTACCGAAATCAAAATTTGGCGTAAAATTCAAAAAGAAAAAATTGATGATATTTTTGATTTTAATAAATAAATTAAATTATTGTTACCTAAAAACGCGGTTTGTTCATAGCCTAGGGTTGGTGAGAAGTGAAAAGAAAATTGGTTAGGAAGATACTCTAATTCTATTTGGTTGTTGGTTTTCATGCATATTGTTGGACACCCTGATGAGGAGCAGAGAGCTATAAATATAAATTTGGTATGAAAATAATTCATCCATCGAGCCATGATGTGTGTAATTAACTGTATTTCAATACAATCCCACCAAATTTCCCTTCAAAATACCCTTTTTATGCTTCTGGAATAAGATAAAAAAAATTGTCAGCATTTACGACGATAAATGAATTCATTTCGGATGGATTTGTCCTTATAATCATCCATGTTAAAAATGATTGACTCAAATTCTGAATAAAATTATTAGAGGTTACGGGCAAAACTAATTTTACCAAACTCTGCTTGTAGACTCATTTGTTACTCTAGAATATACTAAATTAAATTACTACCTTGTGATCAGTCTCAAATTCAAACTTGATTCATAAAAAAATCTCGAAATAAATGAAAAAATCTCAATTTTTCGATTCCCATGATAAAGTCAGATTTTTGTAAAAATCGTCGTTTCACAAAATAATCGAGAATAGCTTTAGATACACAAAAACAATTAATATTAAAGATAAGTGACAGCAATGACCCTGGACACGAGTAACAAGTTCATGGGATTTTTTTTAATTTTCGAATTACTCATTCAAATAATCACTGGTGAGCTTCTCATTTTAATTATAAATTAGTTAAGATTCATTTATTTTTAGCTAATCAATGTAAAATTTATCCATCTTTTTTTGTCCTGTAACTTTTCTGATTGACGAAGAGACTAAAAGCTTTTTACAATCGATGACATGAGAATGAATCCCTCGCGATAAACTTGGAGAGAAATAAAAGGGGGCAGCTATTCTCTCATTAAACCATAAGTTTTAAATTGATTCCCTGATCCAATTAAAGACTACTAGGCAAAGAAGGATTCATATGAAAATTGATTTATATTGAAAATTCACTTTCTACTAACATGAAAATTTATTCATTGATAACATAATGTTGATTCTTTGTTCAATAAAGTATCTCACAGGTTTTATATAGTCGAACATGAAAGAAAACGCACCAAGAATATATAGACTTGTGTAGTTTTGACAATTTACACAAAAACTTCTGCAGAAAGAGAATAGATAAACTTTTATCGATTTTGTGTACTTTCATTTTTTATTTATAAAATAGTAGAAATCTAAATAAAATCTGTTATCAAATCTGGTGTTTTTTCAATTGCCGAAATTAAGTCCAACTGAATTATTCTGAAGAATTATTGGAATTTGCTATTCTTCATAGAGTCGCGGTATATTCGTGTCCCGTGTTAATGATAATGAATATTTGATTGAGTAAAATAATTATTCTTATTCATTTTTTTGAAAAAAACTGTCATTTTAATTTATCAGTTTGCAAGCCATAAAAATGATCGAAAAAAGTAGGCTTTCGCACGTTAAAGAGGTCTACGTGCCTAATGGTGATCCGGAAAAATAAACATTCATTTAAAAAAGTTTAAAAAATCTAAAAATCGCACCAACTCGAAATTTAAAATGACTTCAAATTTTTCGATTTTTTTTCTTAAATGTACACTTTGAATCGGTTACCTAAAAATATTTAGAATACCTTGATGAAAAATTGAGATTTTCGTAAAAAACATGAATCGCCAAACAGCTTTATTTGAAACCAATAATTTTAATTTGACGAATTCTTTTTAAAGTTTTATAAATGAATACCTAGACTAAGCCTATTCGCGGACTATTTTCAGAATAGTTTTACATATCAAAAAGTAAATAAATGAAAACAAGATTCAATATTTTTATTATTATTTCACAAATTATTATAGAATTACAGCAAATAACAATAGTATTGAAATAAAATCAAAAATCTCTAATTTTTCCTGGTGCAAAGTAAAATAAATGAATATTCTTTAATTGATATGTTGATGTTCCTTTTTTCGTAAATATTGAAAAGAAATATTAGATTTTGTTGTTGAAATTTTTGTTTTTCTACTTCAGAAGGATTAGCTGAATCCCCTTCATTAAATGAAAAAGTTATTTAAGAAAATTATTCAAATCTACAATTGAAAGAAAACACACTATGCAAAGATTTATCGTAAACGTTAGAATAAAGAAAATTTTTCTACGAATATTATTAATAAATGTTTTACATGTTTCTTGGAAATGATAGCAAATTTCGGGATTTTAAACATTTTCGAATTGATTGGTTGTTGCATGTCATAAAAATTCTATTGGATCAGTACTGAACGTTGGCAATGGTTTGCACGTTCCTAAAAAGGAAAAGGTTGATATTTCTAAGTGAAAATGTAAGAAAATACGATTATTCATTCAAAGTAAAAAATTCAATTTATTAGCTGAGATCTCCCAATCAAACTTTGTTAGACGCAAGATATGAGCTCAGATTAGGTAATCTAATTGGAATCAAACCTACAAGTTGGTCAGGTAGTATAGTGAATAGGAACCCTTTAATGAAAAACCCTAAAGTCATATCAAGTCAACAAAGGCATAGATTGCTAAAATATTCAATTGATTCAATATTTTTTAATTTAAATTAAATTTATACTCCAGTTACTTGTAAGTAGATACGTTTTAGATAGAAAAATTAGTCAATAAATCTTGTTACAGACTCATAATGAATCACCATCGTTGTTTAGACAAACCTTTTTCCACTTCTTATATCAATTGTAGATGATACTTTTCGCTAATTTGATAGAGATAAGAAGTAAGCTTGAATTGTTCGATAGAGCTCATACTTGTATAATGAAACGCAAATTTATTCATCATTCTGTTTAAAAACTGATTATACGAGCAGAGATTAATCTCCGGAAATTAATTTTACGCCTGTTCTCAATTATTTTCTTGTTGGATGAAACATGTTGAGAATAGGACTTCTTCATAGGTTCGAGTAAAGATCACAGGATAAAACTTTTTTCCTCAGGACTCTATCTGCTATAAGTGTATTGTTATTAATAAGATACAATAAATTCATCATCTTTTCATACAGGAATAATAATATTTTGTTTTCTATAGAAGGGGAATTAGCCATGCGATATTCATTAAATATAGATATGAATGATATTCCATGAAAAATAATAATAATTTTTCTAATATTAATACGATTTAATTTGAATCTTTCACTAAAAGATTATGGCTCTATAGGTTGATTTATCGATTGAAATGAAATGATTAAAGTGACGTATATAAATGATTTTCTGCATCTAAATTACGTGTTATTTATCTGAGAGGTTGAAATAAAAGAACATGTTTTAATTATTGTACGATTTAATTTATGCAGTCGTTGGTTGAACATTGAAAAATCATGGACCAGACGGAAGAAAATTAATTCCATAATTTGGAATACAATCGAAGCAAAGTCTTGCATCATTAATTTAAGATAAAAAACGTTGTGAATAAATTTAGCTTTGACCAGTTTTGGAAAAGTTAAAAATACTCCCTCCTTTTTTGGATGTGATTGATGTCTTCCTCCCATTTAATGGGGGGAAGGAATTCATCCACTGTAGCTATTTAATGGTTACTAAATCTTTTTCTAGCTGACAAAATTCAGATGTCGAATGAATGCCAAAATTGACCTCAAATCAATCAGAAGAATTCACTGTGATGACTTTTGATAGGCTTCTTTATTGGTTTATTATTATAAAAGTAACCTTTTCCAGACAATTTGTGACCAGCAGATTATCATGGATAGAGATTTTAAATATAAAAAACTCTCTTTGGCGAGAAGTTGACACAAATCTTACATCTTTATTAACCTTATTTTCACACTTCGTGAATGAAATCAGGAGAGAATTCTCTTCAAATTGAGTCATAAAACAAGAAAAATAACAAAATTTGCCAAAAAAAAATACAATTTAGAAATATTCACACTACTTCTTAGTATATTGGGTAGAATAATTTTTATTTCATACATTAAAACTGTTACCAATTTTGAATAATTTATGGTATGAATTATTCTCACATTTGAAGAGAAATTCAATTTCATATAGTGAAAGTCCACAAAAATTTGTCTAGCATTCTGATTGGTTTAACAGAGAAAAAACTTTTAATGAGAGCCAATCTCTTGGTGACTCGAATTTTTCTTTAAATTTGAGAAGAATCCGTAGTTTGCTATGCGTTATTTAATATAAATTCTTCAAAGATAACCATATTCTTATTCAAGTTTATAGTTAAATAAACTTTTTGATATTCTCATATAGGAAAATTATCTGAATTTTTATCAAAAAATATTTTCGACGAATATAATTATATTATTACAATAATTAGGATGGTCAAAAAATAGCATTTTTTCAGAAAAAAAAAAAAATATATATATATATATATACTACTCGTAAGTAAATTATAAAAAATATTTTTTCGTTAGTTTGAGACAGAATATTACGTCCAAACTTGTGATCAGACATTTGATTACGGAACAAATCAAGTTAAATAATATCCCAAGCTTGCAATTTTTCTTCAACCATTCAAAAAGCTTCAGAACAGGCCCTATTACGAGACTGAGACGCCTTAGAAACAGCTTGAATCAAATGAAGAGATGATAGCAAATAAGAAAAATAAGATTTGTTCTCATACTAGAAATAGCATTCGATTTTGAATAGCAGAAAAATTGCAAACTTATTTTCGTAAGCAAATATCCTTGATGCTCAAGAATATTAATTTTATAAATCTCATTGAAATTCTAGCAACATATCAAAAATAGCAAAATAAATTTGAGTTACCTCTCCGTGTGGATTGAAAAGTGTAGTCTGGACGAAATTGCCAACACCCCATGTTGAATAGGGACTCTCGAGATCTTCATTGGTAACACAGTTGTTATTATTTTGACCACGGGCCCAAATCTAAAATAAATAAAATTAATTATTTATCATCATCAAGTCCCGATTAGAATACAGACTATTCGGACATTAGATCAAAGAACAGGTGCTTTATATACTAAAGATTTGAAACATTTGAGGTGAGGGCTTGAAAGATCAATAATTCCAACTTATTTTTCATACATAAATATTTCAATGGAGTTTTGCGGTACCGATCGAATCATTAGAAAATTCGGTAGCAGTTCGTTTCAGGTTCAGTGAAAAATTGGGCTTAGCACTCCTTTTGCGTGTAGCCAATCAGATTCATTTGAGTTCTTACAAGTGGGGGATCATGGTCACCATGGATAATCCACATTATATTTAGTCTATGGTTCGGTTAAGGTTCAGTCTATTCAACGGAGAGTATTCATGTGATAAGATTAAATCGAGATAAAAAATGAGAACTGGCCCTTTTATCGAAAAAGAATCTGGGAATCAATCGAAGAATCTTCAATAATGAGTGAAAAAAAGTATCATTCATAAAATGCTATTTTATGAGAAAGGCATCTTTGAGTCTTGCAACTTAGAAATTGCAACTCGTAACTATAGTTGGTATAGAATATCTTTATAAAATCGAGTCTTCTCCATGTGACAATGAAGGATATTTTGGATCTTTGGCCGTCAATCCATCTCGATCTAATTTCAAGCAAAGGACTAGGTGTGGAAAGGACCTATCAATATCTAAGGGTAATTTAATTTTTCAGGATATATACTGTTTAATCCTCCTGAATGTCCTCATTCAGCTTGCCTTTAGTGCAGGTAGAACATATTCAGGTATTGAGGGAACGATTTTCATAACAAAAGAGAAGATAGTATCATATTTTTATTTGTTTCCTAACTTTCTTCTGAAATTAGCTCAAGCTCAGCTCAAATAGCAGGGAATGGTCATATGGTTGAAATTGATGAAAACCAAATTTCGAAAAAGAAATATAATAGAGATGTATGCTGCGAAGATGAATGTTTTGTTGGCGCCTTCGACAGAAGTACTGGAAAAATTCGCCTGGTAATTGTTACCAGTAGAAATCAAGAAGTTTTTGACAAGTTTATTGAAGATAATATTGAATCAGAAATTGGCCTTTCTATCATCCAGAAAATAATTTAAGAGCCAGTTCTCAATTTTTATCTTGATTTAATCTTATCACATGAATACTCTCCGTTGAATAGACTGAACCTTAACCGAACCATAGACTAAGTATGATGTGGATATAGGTAGTTTTGTACTAAATAATAGGCTCGAATAGACCTCACACCATGATCCCCCACTTGTAAGAACTCAAATGAATCTGATTGGCTACACGCAATAGGAGTGCTAAGCCCAATTTTTCACTGAACCTGAAACGAACTGCTACCGAATTTTTTCTTGGAATTGAGATCATAAACTAGAAATAATTTTCTTACTTCTAGAAGAATCATAATTTTTCTTTGATTTTATACATTCTCGCACACCAAACATTGTATTTTTATATATGAACTTTTCTGATTCAAACAAATTTTAAAATTTATTTCTAGCCGAAATTGGGATTTTTCAAAGTATCACGAAAATCTGAACCCGCGAGCCATATTTCAATGCTAGTACGATTTTATGTGACTTTCAAAAGCTTTAATTAAACTACAGCAGCATAACACTTTCTTCACCAAAGTCTGTCAAGATCTAAAATTTTCATCGAGGTTGAGTGAACATAGACTATACATTAGATTATTTATAAGACTTTGATGGAAGCAATTTCACTTTTTAGATTCGAAAAAATAATGTTTTTCTTCATTTGAAAATCAATTCAAGAGAAGATCATGATTGAGCAATAATATGAGGTTATTGGATGTATCATTTAAAAATGAAAAAAAATACTGCAATCAAGCCCTTGTATCATTAGTAAATAATGTTTGAGAACAAGCCACATTGTTTAAATGTAAATATTTCATAATTTTTATGCAAATGTACATGTAAAGTGAAGAAATTTCAAGTACACTATAGACAAATCAATATCCTTCTTATGATGAAAAGACACTCGCGATCACCCCAGATAGAAGGTGATTGGGTTGATCAACTGACAATTAAAGAGATTGAAATTAATGAATACGAAAATTGGAAAATACCCCCTATTACTATTTTTTAGCCTATTTAGATAATTTTGAAGAGGAAAAATCATCACACATTATGGTAAGATTAATAGTTGCGGTGTAAAACGTTGAAAGCTCAATTAATTACCAAGATGCCTAAGGTGAACTTTACGGAAAAATGGTATGATTTATGGGATTTACTGGGAATGTTTAAGATTTATCAAGAATATTTATTCATCAAGAATTCAAATATTTTTAAGATTTATAAGAATTCAGATTATGTTGTATATCAATGAGAATTTGAAAAATGTACACAAAATGATCGGGAATGTCTGAAAATCTTTAACATATTCGAATTCTTGATAGATAGATTGAGATTTTTGTGAAAACCATAAATTCCCAACTCTATATCAATTAAATTTTTATGAACGGTGGAAAATCTATTGATTAAATTTTGATGAATAGAAAGAACTCACTCGAATGCTGGTGTTTGGAGAAATAGTGAAATCATCGAAAGTGAAACGAATTAATTGTTTTCCATGCTCTACATTTCTAACGATCTTGTATCCATGCAATTGTTGAGGCTAAAACAATGGAAAAAACATAATGGTTATTATCAAAATATCAAAAGAAATTCAGTTTTCACTACTATAAATACAAATCAGTACTTAGGAATAGTCCTGAATAGAAATATACATTAAAAAATTTAAACAGCTATCAAAAAAAGATTTTACAAGATTGTGAATAATAATTTGTAACCTAATAAATATCCTTCAGCACAGAGAGTATCATTCATAACTGCAACTATAAAATTTCAACACAGGAAAAGAAAAATGCAATATTTTTCATTACAGAAAGGAACCAAAAAGTTAATTAAATTTTAGGGGTCAAATGTAAAAAATAGCCAAAATTGTAGTATGGCCTACCACTGTAATCATATCTGCAAATGCTAATATCCGAGTCACTAATTTTGCAAATACCGTTACACTTAGAAACCTAGAAAAAAATTAGAAAGCTATCTTACTTTCCTCTGTGGTAATCTGAAATTCGAAAAACCATCAATATGAGATTTTGGTGAATGCTATTAAAACCCCTCAACTTTCAAATTCAGCTGTAGCTTCTATTATCCATTCTTATAATAGAGACAAGAGTTCCGAAGTTCATGTTTGTGACAACTAGGGCTTCAAAAAGTATTTTTCCAAGAGGCTGTGTCATACAAGAGAGATCCTCTTTAATAATGAAAATATCAGGAATTTTGATGGAGACAGAATCATTTTATATAACTTTTAAATTTTTTAAATAACTTTCTGTGAATACTTATGAGTAGCATTTAATATTTAAGAATAAAATTATTTTTTAAAGAAAAAAAACGAGCAAGACTATCAACAAATAATTTATTCTAAACAGACAGGCATTTTTATATATGGCCAGAAAAAGAACAAGCCAGTTCTAATTTTATCAACCTTACATTACTATTTGAGACCGAACCCAATTTCACAAAAGGGGGAGTAGATTTATTGGATCAATTAGTCGAAAATTATTCGTGTAGAAGAAAAATCTTCTGTTGACCCCTTTTACGCTTTTCTGGAACTTGATAGATATTGCTGTCTACAACGCGTTCAGCTTGGCACGGCCAAATAAAAAATCCTAAGAAAGCTAGAAGAGAACGCTATCCAAAAAACTGATGAAGAATACCTCATGTGTCAGAAAAAGAGCTTTGGACACATCACTTGAACTGATCGAGCCTTCACTTGTTCAAGTCCTGCTAGTTCAAGATACAGTATCTGTCCAAGAAATAAAGATAAGAAAACAAAAACTAGATGTCATAATTGTAATAGTTATGTTTGTAATCAGTCATTACTAATGAGTCATTCGTAATGAGAGTTAAGAAAAAAATAATTTTTTATCCTAAAAATTAGATTTTTTGAAGCCCTAGTGTGATGACATTATCAATCAATAACCACAAAAGAATACTATCAACATGTTGGTCGGTAAAATTATGTGTAATCAATTTAAGCTGATGATGATGAAGAAATTTTCAGACTTATTACGATCATATTTCTTTCTTTTTTTCAGTTAGAGAATGTAATCAATCGAATTTACAAGATGATGAAAAGAATAGATAATGATATTTTCTCTTATTTCAAGAACTGAGTATTTCAATAAGAATGAAAATAAAATTATTTTGAAAAAAAAGATAAAATATGTCTTTTATCAGGTCTTGACATGGCGTTCAGAAGATCAACTCGTAAACTTCAACTACCTTGATCTTTTTGGGAATTTTTGTATCTTTTCTCTATTATTTTCGTACAAAATATAAAATCAGTATTCACATATAAGACATTCTTCATATTAAGACATTTAATCTTAATGCAGAAACATTATCAAGACTTTAAGATAAGCTTGAAAATTTATTAATTATTTAAGTTGGCTGATTCTGATAGGCTAGAAATTTTGAAATGAATTTTCCAAAAAATTGTGAGACCAAGTTTTTTCTATAGATTCTAAAAATAGAGTAGTAATTACAGGTACAGGTAAACTTAACTCCGGTAAAATCAGGATTTGTGTAATCTAAACCTTGGAACCTCTTTCTTCTTTTAAGTGAAACATTAAATGAAAAGAAAATTGGAGAAGAAATAATTTTGTTGGAAAATTAAAAAGGAGAATTGAGAAACCATTTTAAGTAATCTATCGATATTTAGATAAACTAGTGTTTGAATACTGAAAAGATAACTTATAGGAAATAGAAACTTGAAGTCATCTGATTGGTCAGCCACTTTTTCGCTTCTGATCAAGATTACGGCTCCACAAAGACCAAATCTAAAATTTTTTCGGCCCGTGGGGTTATCTATCATGGCTTAAAATTTTATGAAAATTGTCTGAGTAGTTCAAACGTGGCATGTTGCGGATGAATCAAACTTCAAAATCCTTTACCAAGACGATTCAAGTGCCCCTAGTCGCTTGAGAGTATCAATGTTGAACAGCAAGGAAAGTCACTACATAGCCAAATATAAACCAGACCTTTGTGTGCAGAAAATTTTAGTCTCAAAGCTTGGCTTCAAAGGTCGTGAGGTACACATAAAGACTAAAAAACTGACTAGAATTAACAAAATCCTGAAACCAAAGATTGAAACTGAAGAGAAGTCAAATTACAAGCTAACGTGTAGGAAAAGAATAGGGTAAAATTCTCAGTGACTAAAATGAAGAGAAGAGGATCCACTGGGCAATTATGACTCCGGAGTAGAGTCTGATTTATCACTAAAAATATTTGTTCGTTTTCTTTAAACTTTCTTATGAGTTAGGATTAAATAAGATAGGGTTATAACCTTGGCATTAAAAATAATTCTGGTAGAAACAAGCTTTGAAGATTTAATTTTTCCAAATAACATAATGTATTTGGAGAACTAAGTGAAAATCATTCTCAAGATATGGCAAGAGAAGCAAGACGGAGAATCAGTTCAACATTTCCATTATGATCAGGCTGATTGTCTATAAATGTAATCTTTACGCAATCGTTCTGATTTACATATATGAAGTACAATTCTTCTCTTATCTTTTGAACTGACACTAGTAGCAAATTTAGGGGAAAAAATCTATTCAACATGGGATTTCCATATAACTCTTATATATTTTTAAAGTAACGTCTATGTATTTCCTGATTACATTCTACTAAAGTCTAAACTAATGTCTGAGTTGGAGTAGATTCAATTAAAATAAAACTATAATTCAATAAAAACGGACGTCTGAATATTAATAATCAATAATGATCATTTTCTCTTCCTTTTTCGCACATATTTCGGTAATGTATATCTATCTTGACCGACAGTAGAGTACCGTTCTTCTTCGACATTAAAAAGAGGGCTGAGATTCGTAATTATAAACGATAAAAATTTATTTAAGCCTTTTAAAATGTAGATTGAGGTCTGTCAACACACTCCTATGCGTTGAAAAATTCCTTAACGAGAAAATAGAAGAAACAATCCCAGAACCCTTTCATGGTACTTGGATAGTCGAATACCCTGAAGAGATATCTTTAATTTTATAATAAAATTTATTAAAACTTAGGTCAATATTAGAATTCTTCAGTGGTACAACGTGTGAAGACAATCACCTTCGAAACGTTTGGATGACCATGGCTGAGATATTTTTAATTTTCTTCAAGTACAGCTGAATTAAAAAAAACTGTCAACATAACAATCCTAAGCAAATACAGAGGATTCTAAATATTCTATTCTCAGAACTATCTGAGAACAGAGGTAGAAATTCTCAAAAAATACTAGAATTCGAGGTGAAATAATATTAATTACAACCTAGGTAGGAACTGTGCCCACAATCTCCAAAATAAATAAATTACACTTTTTAATAGATGCAAATAATCTATTCCCTCTTACAGAAATTTTGGAGTATTCTTTCGAACCATCGTTAGACGAAGAATTCGAATTTGAACATGAAGAGTGAGAAAAACTTGTCATATCCAAGAAAATGTTAAACTTGTAAATTTTTGATCCTTTTCCTTTGTGATAATCGAAAAATTCGATTTCCCAATAAAGAATTTCTGTAGACTTCCTTAGCCGAAGTCTAATTGTTGTTAAATTCCTAAAATCGATAAAATCTTTGAGCTTGAAAAGATGAACAAGTGTAAATTGGAGCATTCCCAAAGTAGCCTTTTTTGACCGACTATTTTAAATTCAACAACTCATAGATTTATTTCTAAAAATAAATTCGAAGAAAAGTATTGATTTTTTTTCGGAAAAAAATAAAATTCTCATCTTTCTATTAACTAGTTAGCCAAGATTGAAACGGTATTCCAATCGATCTTACTCGAAAATATTTTCTATCTTGGTACAATGGTGTGACATTTGTCACCCCATGAGATTTGAAAGCAGTATTACTGACCAAATTGAAATCATGACTCACTGAAATAAATATACTCAGATTACTGTTATTATTACAACATCTCTTGTAACCTTTACAAAATTCTATTTAACTCTTTCTTCGTGTGGTATTTTGAGAGAAGAAATAAATTCGCTCATTCCAAAATTGGTTCCAATGTAATAATATAGCCTTTTCGTTAACTTTGAATCTTACCGGAAAGGTTGCTCATTCTCAGGAGTCAGGTCAAAAATAAAGTTTTTCAAGCTACTCTCTCTCTCTCTATATCTTTCTTCTCTATGCTTCAATATAAATTCTTAGATCTTTCACTCTTGATTTTACATGCGGAATAAATTAGTTTATAGTTTATAAGATTAAACAGAGTCAACTTTATTTAGAAACAATGATTTGTACAGAAAAATGATCAATAAAATGTTAGAGAAGAAAAATGAAACTAACTAAATAAATGTGGTTTATTTTTTATTTTTCAACTTGATCAAGGCTTTGATTTTTATTTATTCTTGCTTAGTTTTAGATAGAACGCAGTCAAAGAATCAAGTAAAGCTAGCTGACATTAAAGCGAGAATTCACGATAAAATTCTCAAGAAAAAAAAAGTTTTAAATCAACCTTGGAAATACTGTATTGACCTGATTCAAATAAGCTGATGGGTTATTGTCAAAAAGTGGCCAATGTCTTAATTTCACTTATGCAAATTTTATAATCAAACTATGGAAGATTCAAAAAAATTAGGATGACCAAAAGTAAATTTAGTGTCCTTGGAAATGAAGAATTCAGGAAGTTAGATTTCTATATCTGCAGCTTCATATGAGTAAGGACAGCCTTCTTCTTGGTATTTCGTCTATTTCTATAGTATATGGCTACTTTTTGAGAATAACCCAAATTTGATATGTAAAAAAAGTACTCACAACATTCGATGTATTTGTTATTTGTACGTAACGACCATCTGGCGAACAATCATCAATTGAAATGGGTCCTTTGAACGAATAATCGAATTGGGATTTAGCGGTTAATTCAGTCTTTATAGGTCTCGGCGCTGAAAGATGTGGAGAAAGCAATTTTTTCAATTTTTTTTCTTCATTTGATTCATTGTGATTTTTTTCTATCCATTAACAAGGAAAACATGCATTTTTCCAACAGGATAACAATAACAAATTGAAGGGAATGCAGAGAAAAAATTTGAATCGTATACACATTCTGTTATAAAAGCAGAGGGCTGCATTCCACAAAAGGGTTAAATGAAAATAAAAACAAATCCAATCAAGGGTATGTTAAAGATGTGAGACAAAAATCAAATTTCTTCTAGGTCGTTTATTATATGAATAAAAAAAGAGGTATAACAATTTTTTGTATAATGGAAGAGAATGTAAAAAGAAGTAGCAGTGATTTTTGCTCGAGTTTCTTACAATTGGGAGAAAAACAACTAAAACATACGTATAAACAGTTTGCAGGAAAACGTGGTTGTGGATAAAAACTTTGCAAGTCAAGAAAGATGAGTATTTATCGTATGTAATTTATCAGAGGAAACATTTATAAATGTAGATGGGGAATATTTTTTTCTTATTTAGCTGAAAAAAAAATTATTATTATTATGAGATGTTTTGAATTTTTTCTATTGTAATTGTAATGGAAAATCAGATCACACAAATTTTGTGACACAATACACAATCGAATGAAAACCAGCGGATGATTATGAATGTTAAGTTATATTCGAGTATTAATTTTTGGATATTTCCGAAATGTTCTTATAAAATAAGCTATAATTTCGGGTTATTCCCATATAACACCTTTTCTCTTTTCTTGAGCCTCATATGACTAAGATATTTTTAAATTATAGAAAATAGACACCAATCGAAAATAAAGGTTAATTTAGAAGGACCCGTTTTCTCCTACTTAGTCCAAAAATTGATTCGAATGATAGATAGACATATGAAGGATGAAATTAAACTCCAAAAAGTCCAAAAAAATTGCAATGATTAAGAAATTCTGAGAAAAAATCTTGATATATGTTTTCAGAAAACAAAATGAGTATTGATGACTTGACGAGACTCACACAGAACCTCAATCTATAGCAATTTTCAACAAATTTTTTCATTAAAAATATCGTCAAGTGCAAAATACATTTTTCATAGAGAAAAGATTGAAAAAATACCAATCTACAATGAATGAACTTGATTAAAAGTCTTAATTAATTTCAAATCACTGAGGTTATTTTTACTAGACTTCAGATTCTGCTAAAATAATAAATAGAAGTAAGTAAGATTTCATGCTATTAAACCATTGGATGAAATACTTGAGGAGGATTATGAATCCCATGAATATTATTTATAAAAAAGAATATTTGATAGATACTGGAGCGATTTGGAACCTCTCCAAGACTTTCTACAAATTGAGTCATAACTTATGACTAGGGCCTCAAAAAGCCTAAAAATGATTATTCAATTTTATAGGACTGTTCTAGAAAACTGTCTTAAAATCCACAATAATTCTTGACAGAATTTACTTGTAAGTAGTACGATATTTATGGAAAAATTAAAATAGACTATTTAGGCCTTTAAAAAAAAGCAGACTTTTATCGTAGGCGCCTAAAATTTAATTTTAGTGGCCTTTTGTTTGGGGCCCTACTTATGACTAAATTTCAATATAATTTTCTTATTGAGTTTAATTTCGGTGATGATTTTCGTAGATGTTTCCTGAACAAGCTAGGATTCAAAAATTATGGTCATATTAGATGCAATATATAGAATCAAGATAATAATGAGTTTTATGGTCAAAGATAATTCCCCATATCTCTCATATGGTTATTCTGTTACTCATTCAGGATCAATCTAATAAAAAGGTCACTTTGATGTTTCCTCTATCGGTGTAAGAACATTATTGAGCAAACATCTAATTTAATTTGGACTACGTTAGGAGGGAGCCCGCTTGAAATTTTGGGCAGAAACCGATCGAATAGAGTGTTTCCACAAAGTACCCTCATAAAATTGAGACGAAAAAATGAAATTTTGTTTTAGAATGTCTGAGATCTATAAAAGTATTATTCATGTAAACATTCTCGTTTATGATTGAATTAAATAAACGAAATTAGAAGAGATGTATGATGACGACAGAAAAACAACGTGTATGATTGAATGGAAAAAATGGCAGAAACATAATCGACTCCCATTTTGTAACTTACGATTTATTGAATTGGTTAGGGTTACTGTTTAAAGAGGTTAAGCATTAATTTTGATCTTGAAAAAGATTAACAAAATTAAGTTTATTATACAGCCTATATCATTGAATGGTTAATGTTTGGGTTATCCAACCTGATTTTATTCGTTTATTTAGTGAGCAATGTGCAAGTTGAAGCTTAGCCTGTGAGATTCAAGTGAAATATGTTATCCGTATCGAAGACGTAATTTTGTTGAATAATCACATCTAATAAACTTTTCATTGATCAAATTGAAAACTAAAGCCGATTTTTGAATTTTACAAGCATCTCGGTTTTTTCATTTAAAATTTGATATCTAAATCATGAGGCCTACTTTCACTATGAAGAAAAATATTTTTAAAAAATACAACTTTTAAGAAAATTTCTGTCTAATCGTGATCCTGAAAACAACTGTTGATCACTCTCTCGCTTTGAAATCAACAAAAAATTTAATATTTTTTCCTCACACGGTGAAAGTAGTCCTGATGGACTAGATTTTAAAATTTTTTCAAAAAACATTGACAATGTGATTTATTTGTGCTTATCATGATTTGTTGATTTCAATTCAACTTACACTCAGTCTCAAATTCATGTCTCTGGTTTCCTTGGCGAGATGGAGATGTCTCATTCTCAAAGACTCTTCTTGCTCTGAAAGTTTTCGAATAGAGGATTAAAATTCTTTAGAAATTTCGTATCTTCAAACTTCTAAGGAATACTAGTTCTATACAGGTATAAAAGAGAGTGCATTAATTTCAAGATATTTCTCATGCATATATCCTTCAATGGGTAAATTAAACAACTAAAACAATCTTTAGGAGACAAAGATAATTATTTTTATTAATCTCTATGTTTTCATCATTGTTAGCTTTTGAGATTAGAGTTAATAATTTATTGAAATTTTCATTCATTGGAAGAAGTAACGATGGAAACATACCTTGCATCTGGACGTGACAAGTCTCTAAATTCAGAAATATTATTGAATTTTAATTATATTTTTATTTTTGATCTATGATCTATAGTTATGAGTCCCCATTCCCACTTTCGATCTCATGAATAAAGTTTGTTTTACAGTATCAACAGACCTGTAATTCCTATATATCTACTTGTGAATAATTACTGTCAGTATTACTGAATCAATGATTCAGTGAAGCATTGCCATGATGAATAAAACGGGTTATCAGTTAATTAATTTTCTGAGCATAAGAAAGTCTGGTTCGCAAACAAATAAATAAAATTGATAGAATCATTGAATAAATTTGATACAGTACGAATTTAGGTTTCATTCATCGAATAGTTAGTTAAATAGAACAATGATTACCGTAGACGGCTTAAGAAAGCACAGTTGGAATGAAAATCAAGCAGCATATTTGCAACGTATTCATTAAGCAATGCAAATTGAGAAAAATTATTTTTGGTTGAGAAAAATCACATCTGTTATAATGAGCCCTAACATTTTATTTTTATCTGATTTATCTGGAAAATCAATATTTTTGATCAAATATAGACTCAACATTTTCATTATTGATTATTTTAATTCTAAATTCTTGAAATTCAATTCAGTGATCAAAGTTAGTTATTTGTCCCTTCTTAGTTAGTCTCCCTTAGAAGAAGCCTGATCAAATACTCTGACAAACATCATGACTAGGGCCTTAAAATTATTGAAAAAGATATGTATTTTGACCTTAGGGTTTAAAGTTATAAAAGGGGCTTATTCAATGCGTGATATAAACAAAGTACAAATCAATTCTTAAATCTGATTGGTTGTACTCTGGCATAGAATAAAATCTCAATGGCCACCAGACTCAGAAGAAATTAGAGTGTTTGATAGAGTATTGGGGAAAAATATCATGAATTTGAGAAGAAATCTGATTGATTTAATCTTTTGATAAAACACACACGATTTTAAGTATCTTGAGTTCTTTGAAAAATCTCACGCCAGAAGAAGAATACGACATGTATTCGAAATATTGTGTGAGTCCTAACTAAAGTTGGTTGATATGAGGTTGGGAATCTATGATTTTTACAGAAATCTTGTTGCCCACTTTTACCAGTTGAAGAAAAAAATTCTGAAAAAAATTATTTTTATGAAAAATATGGTCATTTTTCAAATTTCCATTTGGCGCCAAAATCCAATTCTTTCGAACTTTGAACTGAAAATTTTTAGTGACTTGAAAGTTAAAGGTTGATCAAAAGAGGTTTTTCTGGATCAAGATTAGACAAGAAAGCTGACTAGCACCGTCAAATTACCGACAGTTACCCCATTTTCGAGAGATTCTGAATTTTCGAAATTTCTTTGATTTTCAAGTAGTGAAAATGATCAAAAAATCAAAATCCCGCTGCCAAACGATAATGTGATTATGCATAAGATTAGATTCAGTTGAATTGATTTTCTTGTCTAATCTCGATCCTGAAATCAAATTTCGATCAGCCTCCCACTTTCAAATCACCAAAAATTTTCAGCTCAAAGTTCGAAAGAATAGGATTTTGGCGCCAAATGGAAATTTGAAAAATGACCATATTTTTCATAAAAATAATTTTTTTCTTCAAGTCGTAAAAGTGGGCAACTCGAGTAGGATTCCAAAAATTCTTTAACAATTTCGAAATCTTGATGAAAAAATCGAGATTTCTGTAAAAATCATAGATTCCCAACTTCATATCAAATAGCTTTATTTTTATCTAAATGTTTTTATTCTAATCTTAGGTTTTTCTTTCAAGTGATGAATTATATCATCAGAGTTATTACTCTAATGATTCTTTCTTTAGCGGTAAAAACTTAATTTATTAGGTCATGTTTTTGAGACCCTGTATTACTGTAAACATCTTCTATATGCGAATACCTAGTTAATATGAAAATGGAATTTATGATTTTTACAAAATTCCCCAAAAAATTGAATTTGATCAATATTTTTTGGAATCTAAATCATGAGGGCTACTATTACGATATGAAACGAAATAATTTGACAAAATCAACTTTTATGAAAATTATGAGATATTTCAAATCTCGAGTTTTTTTAAACTTTGAACTCTTTGTTAATAATAATAATGATCAAAAGTTGATTTTTAGGATCACAATTAGTCAAAGAAATCAAATGCTGAATCAAATAAGAAGATGCCAAAGTATTTCATTTAAACATTTATTGACATCGGTAGCCCAGCTAAAAACCAACATCTCTTCTAATCGAATGCTGAATCAGACTTTGACGATCCCCACATTATCGTGTGAAAATCGAATTTTGATCCTTTTTACTAATTGGAAATAGATGAAATTTTGATGATCCAAAATCATTGGAAAATGAAGACTTCATCTATAGTTTTATGGTGATAATAATCATTTTTTTTGTCTCTTTGTGATTCTGAAAATCAACTTTCGACCACTTTCTCACTTTGAATTCAGCAAAAATTTTCAACCCAAAGTTCAATATGGCACTAACTTGAGATTTGAAATATGCCATGTCATAAAAGTTAATTTTTTCTTCTTTGTATCGTGAAAGTCGGCCTCATGATCAAACTCGATTTCTTCATGAAAATTTTGTAAAAATCATAAGATCACATCTTCATATTAACTAGCTTTATTTCGTATTTTTCAGCACAAATTTTTGTGTTTCTTATATTATTAGAGTTACACTTTTCTAATTTCGAGAAAATTTGTATCAGTTGATAGCTTTGAATATCAACTTGACATTATCAAGGGATTTAAATCTTGATTATAAAGGAAGATAATATTTCAGCGAAATTAGAAAACAAGAAACAAATCTTTGTATAGAAATAGATAGAAACAATAATATCAAGCAAGAATTTTTAATAGAGATGAGCTTACTTTTCAAACTGTGAAATATTATTCGTTGGACTATAATTTGGAGCTGTTCTGGGTGCTGAACGTATTGTTGAAGATTTAGTCTGGAAAGTATTCTTAAACTGTACACTATTCGAACGATGATGTTCTCCAACTGGATTAGGACTGCTCCTAAGATTTTTCATAATTCCATCTTGGGCATCGAGAAGATGTCGATATGCTGAAATTTCCGCTTCAAGGCTCAACTTTGTATTTATGAGTTCTTCCATCTCTTTGTGAACCCTGTCGAGACTTTCTTCCAAATTCTTTCGTTCACTTATACAATCATTCATATCTGAATCGAATCTACGTCGGAGATCTTCCAGTTCATCGGTTGTCTCCCTAATTGTCCCTTCCAGCTGTTCATTCTAAAAGAGAAACTCATTGAAAAATTTTATTATCCGAAAAGAAAAGCCACAACAAAGGACTATTGTAAAATAGACTAGTTTGCATTTCTCTAAATGAACAAAACCATTAAACTTTGGTTTTTCTCTAACGAATAGATCAGTTAATTAGTGTGTCTGAATTAATTTGATCTGATACGTTAGGGATACATGAGAGGGAAACCCGATATTTTTTTTGAATGCATAAATTTTCCCTAGTTTATAATTATTATCAATACCTAGATATAATTTATTCTTTGAATAACAAATTAGGGAACTGATCAATGAGAACTCTTAGTCTTTCTATCTACATCATCATTATTTGAGGATAAAGCCAGAAGAGAACTAAAATTCAGGATTTCTCTATCTATTCTTTTTTAGATGATACTGTTCTGTGGGGGCTGATCATAGTTTTAATAATTCTCTTTCTCTGCACAAGTGAGGGAATTTACTCTTGTAAATATAAACATATCTCAGTTGAATATGCAGAAGAAACGCCCAACTCAACTGAATAGAAAATTTCCATTCATTTTGATCATATAAAAATGCCTTTCAGTCTTGAACTTGTTCTCATTTCCCCCTCCCCTCTCCATGATTAATGTAAGTGGGATGGAAATCCATCCTTTTTTCCATCAGCCTTTTTTATATAAGAGGCTCATTATCCAGAGCTGGTCGATAATAAGATAGGGAGATGAGATCAATTCATTTAGGTTGCTCTTCAGGTAAAGAACATGAGTCTATAGATTAATGAAATCTTTTGGAGATTTTTATTTATTACCAAGTGTTGTCTATAGCAACGATGATATATATCTCTCTTGCTCACGTTATGAGACCATAGTAATTACTTACGTCAGGAATAATTTTAGCTACTGAACTTTAAACTATTCTCTATAGAAGATATAATAAAATGTACTTTAGTAACTATATATTGTATTGTTTCAAATTAGGGATTTTTATCTTGCTTCAATTTTTGTCGGAGTTACCAATTTCCGTTATACTTTTTTTGAGTTAACATTAGAAAAGCTATTTTGTCTGTACTATATAATATATTTAATTTTTCACAATTCCAAATCCTCTTACTAGACTTTTAATGAATGAATGTGTAAGTAACGAGAAAATATTCACAACTATTCTCTTTGTGAAGTGCATCAGAGTAAGTTTTCATTCTTTAGTGAATAAACTGGAGATTGAGATTTTATTTTTCAGTGGAAACCTTTAAAGTACTAAAGAACATTTTGTCGAAATTAAATAAATTGAGTTCTCATTACTTTTATTTGGTGTACTAGTTATTGTATATGTTCCCTTTTTAAATTTTTGTTTATGAAATGGAAGAAATACAACAACAACAACTTGGCTATGTTGAAACTGGTTAGATTAATGCGCAAATTAAATATGTACTTTCGATTCAAATAATGAGGTCAAGATAAGAAAAGCTCACCCTCATTTGGAGTCTGGAAAGTTGAGTTCTCAACTTTTCTATAAACAACTTGTGATCCTCATTTTCCTGGCGAAGGTTGACCAACTCTTGACGCTCACTCGAGGGAAGACTCTTTAGATTTCGCAGCTAAATAGAAAAGTTGGCATTATTAAAAAGACTGACCTTAGTTGTGAATTGATTTTCGAATTCCTGTTCCATTTCTTTGAGTTTTTTATCATAGTCCATTTGTATATCACGGACCGCTTTGCTGAATTCATTTTGCCATGTTTCATGTGTGGGGGCACTCTCTGTCTGGAGGATTTGCATCTCTTTAACTTGTTCTGTATTAACACGGCGTAGGAAGTCTAACTCTTCGCGGAGAGTTTGCATTTCTGATTGAGAAGTCATCCTTATGGCAGTTTCGTCGTCTAAACTCTTCCAGAAAGAAAGATGGGTTTATTTTCAATAAAAAAGAGAGATTTCGACAACTCACCCTGCTCATTGCCTTGTTATCGGCAGCCAACTTGTCATAGCCTATTTTCAGCTTTTGGTGTTGATCTTCAAGATTCTGGATGCGCCGAATTAGATTTTGATTCTCTCCATCTCGTTTCGTCAACTCGGACAATGTCGACTCAAGGTCGATAGACAATTTTTCAGAGTTCTTCTTCAAATAGATCAACTCTTCCTTTAGGTCCCGGTTGGCCTGTTGAAGAGAGGACGTCTTTGCAAGACTTTCCGATTTTTGTCTTTCAGCTTCATCTATTTGGCCGCGTAACTGTTTCAATTCGTGATCATAGAGCTGGCGAATTCTTTCCGTCTCTCGTCCATAACTTGCCTTGTATCTGTTTAATTCATCGAATAACTTGGCATTTTCTGCAGTTAAAAATCTAATTTTTTCAAGTTGTGAGGCCAATTTTTCATTTAGCGAATGTAATTCCTTTCGGCTATTCCTAACCGCGTTCAGATTGAGATTTGAATCGGTGAGATTTTCATTTTGTCGCATCATACGATCCATTGAGCCAGTAGATCTTCGAATTTCCGTTGTCATTCGAATATCTTCTGGTGAATGATTGTTTGATCCCAAGTAGAGGTTAGTATCAAATCCACTGTCAGGTGTTACAAGGTTTGGACTTGAATATTTCTGGTTGAGCTTTGACATTGGAGTGCCTCCTCCAAGATGTTCCGGATTTGATTTTGAACTGATACCTGTGTTATTTCTTATACTAAGACTGGTTGTCGACTTTAAATATGGCTGGGAATTTTGTGTATAAGAGAATGGTCTTTCAGATGTAGCCATTCGGAAAAAATATGCAAATTATTTTGTTAATCTGGAATAAATTCTGCTCTTTCTTTATAAAATACACAATAGAGTTAATTCTGTTAATTGCTCATTTCCATTGGTCTTGTATATTCAAGTATGTAAATATATCCTCAGGATTAATTTCACTTTTGGTATGTGTAAGATTCCTCAGCAACAATATAGCCGATTAACTACTATAGTCAAGATGAAGAGAATATAATTTAAAAAGTATTGTTGACTATAATTCTGTTAAATTAAATTTATGTTTAGGTGAGCTTAGTGTGTTAGTCGGCTTATGTGCGCGTGTAAATAGATAGTACTAATAATAATTAATTCTATTGGTCTAACAGAATAGCCAATCAGAATTGAGATATATTCTCTTTTGAGATGGGAAATGCTTTTATTAATATATTATGAACAAAAACGAAGAAAAAAAAGGAGATTGAATTAATCTCAATCCTGAAATTTTTCAAGCACCAAATAATGTCGGGCAGATCATCGTTTGTCACTAGCCACGTTGAATTTAACGATGTATTGAGTAACGTGATGTTAATTTAACACACATAATCATTACTATAATTTGAAAGTTACAGTCTGTAACTAACAGTAGTTGATGGATAAGAAATCTTAATCTAGTCTTTTTCTGCTGTGAAACTTATGCTGGTCACCTAAAATTATCTTAAGGATATTATACACGATTCACTGAATTTACAGCAAAAATCAATTATTTAACTTAGGTAAACTAATTAAGTTTGATCTACCTCAATTTATCTTCCTACTAGTTTTTTGTAATTCTTGTAAAATAAAAACAGATAAGTGTTTACGAAGATGAAATAAAAACAGGAATAAATCTATTTGAAATTTTAGATAATAACTTTACTTTAATAATAAAGTTTTAAACTTCAAGTTTAATTTGTCAAATTGAATTTGATTAAGCGCTGCAAAAAAAGAATTTAAACACATAAATGTTGAAGAAAATTGTTTCACTGATTGTTAGATTTAAAAATTTATAGAAATTCCAAAAGCTTTTTTGCCTATTGTATCTTTATAAAGGTTCTATTGTTACCCCTTTTCCAATATCAATTTTAATGACTTTAATCTAAAATATGAATGATGGAATTCTGTGTAAAGGTGGATGCGGGTTTTACGGGAATGAAATTTGGAATGGATATTGTTCCTTGTGTTTCCCGGAGAAAAAAGTCGAATCTCCGCCTAACAAAAATAATCCTATCATAAATGAAGTTATTAATAAAATTGACAAAAGTAAAAAAGTAACCCAGAGAAGCCTTGTTAATTTCAAAAAGTTTATCAAGTTAACTAAAGGTTGGATAATTTTTTTATAATCTGATTAGACTTCCTAGATGACAAGCCATCTTCTAGTAATTTATCGCCAGAATATTTCAATGTTCGCAAAGCATTTTTTGACTTTTTCAAAGAAAGAAATGACAGATTTCTCCAAGAGATAGTTCCCATTGTGAGTTAATTTCATCATAATTACAATATAACTTTCAGATTGCAGCACGCGTAGAACGAGAAGAGCTATTTAAGGATATCGATTCGTATGCTGAAGATTTCCAGAAAATGTACTCAGAAATCGAATCAAAACTCAATTCGAGTAAATATCAGAAAGCCAATAGCCGATTGGATCATGACGAAGTTATGGATAATATTGAAAATTTTGCAACTTTTTGGATCCATTTAGGCACTTTTAATTTACCAGCTGAGGAAGATGAGAACTTGAAGATTCAGAATATCATCAAATCACTCGAATGGATTCGTCCCTCCGATCTTGGATCTAAACTCAACTTGGTTGATCCCAAGGTAATTTTTTGATCTTTAAAATATCTGACGGGTTTCTTTCATTTTCACTCCAACAGTTACATGATAAAGCTGAGTTTTTATAGCGTCTTAGTGTCATAGGACTATTCTTGCAATAAAATAAATGCTATAATCATCCTTATTGGACTATTTCTTAACCAGTTATTCAAAACATAACCAACAAATTAGGATAGAAAATCTCTTTTCGTCAATATAAGCATTCTGAGAGCTTCCTTAATTCGCTAAATGATCTATAATATCGATTCACTATCATTTTAATCGAGAACATAAAATGAAAAATATATATCTTTTAATTCTTCAAGGTTAAATCCATGATTGAAGAGTGTATTCTGGAGATGCAAAACTTTAGCAAAGCCAAGTCAACCCTTGAGAAACTTCGTTGTCTAGTCTCATGCTCTAATAAAATATTTAGTGCTATGAAAGTTTATCAAGAATCTCTGGTTGAAGGAATCAATAGCCTAATCGACATGACTGATATACCAATGCCATCATTGAGTGAGGCAGCGGCTAACCAATCCACAAATGCTGATGACTTTTTGCCAATATTCATCTACGTCATACTAAGAGCAAACCCAAATCTCCTCCATTCAAACATTTTGTACATCTCAAGATTCTCCATCAAGGAACGTCTTCAATCTGGTCAATATAGCTACTTTTTCACGCATTTGGTGAGCCTCTCTAGGATTTTATCACATGATTTTGACTTGCAATTTTCTAATCTAAATTCACGATTCATGAAAGAAACTGAAAATCAATCTTTTAGAATTAATAAGATTAAAATAGTAATGAGTATCCGGTAAAAATTCTAAAATCACTTTTACAATCTGAGATATTTTCTAGTTATTAAAATTTAATTCAAATCTGTGTTTAAGATGGTGCAGAGTGGTCAAGAGGAATCTTTACATGAGTTTTTGAGGTGGCCTTTTTTAATTTCCGATTTTCAACTTGGGCCAGTTCCAGTTGAGAGAATTCCAATGGTGTATAGAACATACGATATCTTTTTTGAGACGTGATTGATGTGAATATTTTGCTATAATTTTAATAGAAGAAAAAATTTCTTAATTTTCATTCCTTCAATATTTCCTGCCATGTTTTTGTATAAATAATTCAATCATTTGCGAATGAAAAAATCCCAAGAATAACAAAATTCACTTGAAAGTAGTCTCATCGTTTTTTGCTGTTGAAAAATGAAATTTTGTCTGGATTATCGCACCATCCAAATGTTTTTACATATCTCGAAATATCTTACACTGTTCAATAAGACTTGTTAGACTAAGCATTTTATAATTACTAAAATCGAAATTGTGAAATCTACTCCTAATGATTATGATCCAAAACAAGATCACTAGACCTGAAGGGTCTTGTTGGTAGATTACATAATTAAGACGCTCCGTTATCGTTATGGCGTAGAAAAAAATGTTTGAAAAAGAGTAAGATGTGATTCTGTAAAGTGTGGTGTTATCCCATGGTTTTGGCTTGCAATTTTAATCTAAATTCACGATAAAACTGAAAATCAATCTTTTACTGTAACTTTTTTACGTATAAAAATTCATTTTTACAGTCCAAAGACATTTCTCTGCGCCACTGAGGAGGCCTCTACTTGAATTCTTGATTTTTCTAAAATTTTGCGCTCCTTATCTTGGTACATAAATCTTTGATTTTGGTGTCTTGGATAAGGATTAAGAATAGGCAAATTTTCCCAAATTATGAAAACCTCGAATAATTCTGTTAATAAATATTTAGAATTTTATGAGTTTATCAACTTTTTATACTAAGTTAATTCTCAAAAATTACTCATTTTTTTCCAAAAACAGGTAATCTTTGTAGCTTTAGCAGATAGAGTTCAGGCAATTGTATATATGAATTCTACAGGTAGGATTACTCGATAAAATTATCTTACTTTCTCCCTATAACCCTGGGAAGTAGGCTTTGAAAATAATAAACTCTCTTTAAATTAGTATAGGATGAGTTTGACGAATGACAGAGCCAAGATCTTTGCGTATTCCAGGAGATTGATAAATTTCCTATCGAATAAGGGGTGAAAAAAGTATTTTCTGAGGCTTTAATAAATAATAATGAGTTGCTAAACTGATATGTCATAGAAATAACCCAGTGGACCTTTAAGGGTTAAATTTTTATTGTATTTAAAATAAAGTTATTCTTTCATTAGATTGGAGCTGTTGAATTTATCAAAAAAATTGACGAAACCGCTCTTGGCTTAACAAAAGAAGAGTTTGATCGACGAATGAATGGCATTCATCCTCCAGTTAAACCCTTCACTAATTCTGAAGGGCTTTTCTATCAAAATGAAGTCAATCTTTATGAAATAGAAAAAAAGTTAGTTCGCTTGCTTTCTCATGCTTTTTTGCATCGTTTTTATTCGTTGGAAATCTAGTCAAAGATTTGATGAAAGAAAATTAAAAATTGAGTCAATCTTGTCTCAGTTAACAATTTTATATAACAGAATCTGTTCCAACACTTTTATCAGATAAGTTTCGTACAAAACAGTTTAAAAATCGTTTTCATATGGCTGGAAAGGAAATTAAAAGTAAATAAATAAATTTCTAAATGATTAGCCTAAATAATTTAAGTTTCTTCCACACTTTCCATGAAAAAATTTTTGAGTAACCATGGAAGTTATTTTTGAAAGAATATTTTCTTTGGGGTTATTTTTGGAATTAACCCAAAAAGCTTTAGGCTAAAACAAATTATAATCTACAATAAAAAGGGCCATATTCTTGTTAAAATTTTATTTTGTCTAGAGTTGTTGATGATTTTTGAAAAAAATCGTAGATTTCCAATTTATTATTTGGCCTTAGTAGTTAGAAATAGACTTTCAAATTGCTACAGTAATTATTACCGGTCGATTGATATAAAATTGGAAATCAATGATCTTCACAACAATCTCGATATTTTCATCAAGAATTCGAATATGATGACGATTATAATTATTGAAGAATATGTTTTAATTTGAAAGTGGCCAAAGTGGTCTTTCAGGATCAGAATCAAACAAGAAAATCAATTAGACTAAATCTGATCTAATTAGTCTCCCCTTGATCGTTTGGAAATTGAATTTCCATTTCTTGATCATTTTCTCTACTCTTGACTATCAAAGATCTGTCAAGGGGGGGAGTAGTTTCAAGAAATTAATTGAACCAGCCTCCTTGTCTTATTCTAAACCGCAAAAAATTATCCCATTACTTTCAAATCAATGAAAAATTTTAGCCTAAACTTCAAAAAAATGGGAATTTGGCGTCAAAATTTACCATATTTTTCTTAAAAATTAGTTTAAATTCCGAATTTTTCTCTTTAAATGGTAAAAGTAGGAATAATAGTCCAGATTTCTCAAATTCTTCACCATATTCGAATTCTTGATCAAAAAATTAAGAAACAAGAAAGGGCGTTCTCTCTGGTTTAGTCGCTGTGAATTTTTACATCTCTAATTACAGCTTGTCATGATCAACCTCTGTTGACTTATCTTCAGTTCTAATTATTCCCAATTCTTTAATTTTCACTTGGGAGAATCCTTGCCATATTCAAAGTTTATTACTATTTAGTATTCGTTCGTTTACAAGTTCAGAATCAAATAGTAATAATATTCTTGACAAATCCTTTTCAACAAAAATTTTAGCAATATTATCGTTCTAATTGAAACGTTTCTCTCTTCTAGAACACAGACTATTGAGACAGATTTGAATAGGGTCGAGGAGGATTTGATCAAATTCACAGACGAAATGACGAACAAGATTAGAATGACAGATGAGAACACAGACGTAAAGACTACAGTCAAATTGAACGATGATTTACTGGCCAATCCGTTTCTTTTAGTTTCATATGAATCGAAAAAATGATAATTTAAAATTTCTTGTGTTCAATCCATGATGTTATACATATAAGTCAAAGATCTCGTTTACATTGATTATTTTATCCATACTCCTGAATGATTTTAATATGAATTCTTCAATAAAATAATGTTTTTATTATCATCTTGCTACTTGAAAGTAACTTGAAAGAGAAATCTTATAATGCCGACAACAAGTTAGAAAGAAATTTATTGATTTAACTCAAGTGGGGTCACAGATAATTTCAATATCGATATGAAATATAACCTGATCCATAGAAGAGTGAAAAAATATCAAAATCACGGTGGAAGATGTAGACGGGTTTCGTCCCGACTATGACTCTTTAGTACACCATAGCCAGGATTCAAACCCGGATCATCAAACAGACGATTGCTTTGAAGAGTAGAAGTCTGTATTTATAGTATTTTTACCTTTATTGGGAAATAAAAGATCATAGAAAAATTCATTCAGTTATCATTTGATAGATGTAATTTTCTTGTGCATCTAACAGTGTTAATTTGAAAATAATAATGTCGAAAACAACGAGAATTTAGAATAATAGAAGCACCTCACATATTAATTCGACCACTATAGAATTTGATAAATGTTGTTAACATTGGGAGAATCAAATCTGAAATGTAGTAGGAAAATGTGTTAGCAAAATGAAAGCATGTCTTGTTTTTATAGCAAATTCTTTAGGTTATCAGAAAGCTCAGACAGGTGGTGTCAGCTAATCTATATTGAAATTCTATCCATCATATCCAAAATAGCAAAATCACTGCCCTATACCCGAAATAATAATATTGATATTCACATCACTACTATATAGTAATTAGGGCAGTTCATAACCAGAATTATTCTTACACTGAGAGAATACAACGTTGATATTTTCAAAACAAAATTCACAACTTTTTTCCATCATTTAGTTCATCTCGTGAGGGTTATAGCAGCCAAATGCTTATTTCTAAAATTAACATTTTCTTGGGTAGATATTCTATATTTGTAAGGGAGTGACTTTTTTTAGAATAAAAATGGGTCTCAAAAATGTTCCAAAGTTTTTGAAATCCGAATTTTTGCCGAATTTCATGTAATGGGGTGATTTCAGACATTGATGGAAAAATCAGAATTTAGAAATCGGTTGTAAATGAGCAAATTGGCTAAAAACCTCCACAAAAGCCGAAATACTTTGAGAAAAAATGTCTCACACGAGGGAAACTGCTTTAACTCATCTATGCATTTAATTTCATCTAATAATTATCAGGGCATCAAGGAAAATGACTATAGATTTCTGCTGCATGCTCGAAAGAACTTTTCATTGAAGTCACACTACTCATTAGTAAAACCCATTTTTTGTGTATATTCAGATAAATACAAAAATTCAGGCTCAGTAGTGCCTCTGTAATGAATGTGGAAAATGAATTTATTCCGACCCAAAATTTTCATTGTTAAAATTTTAAAAAGTGACCGTTCAACATTGTCGGAAGTTAATTGTTCATTTTATGGCAAACTTGAAAATCCCATGATTTAAGAGATGCTTTTCCAAACTACAAATCATTATTTGTTAATGAAATTTGATTGTTATGCATATTCAGCCAATCTATTCAGATGATAATTTTCAGCCAATCAAAATCCTCCTTTGTGTTTCACTTTTATTTGACTTGCTCTCCTGTGACAAAACTTACTTTAATTTCTATTAACGCGATTTTTTACATTGGCTGAATATCTTATGTACAAATCTGTTTGTTGTCAATCATATTCACGGATTAATTTACATTAATGATTGGACTAGGGAATTGTAATGATCCTGCAATATTGGACTCAGAAAATGCTACCTTTCTCGAACCAGGGTGAGTATATTTAATTGATTAAATTAATTTTATTGTCACAAGATAAAATTATACTTATTTAGAATTACGAGCCAAAAATTCATTCTATAATTGAATGAAATTTATGAAATAATAACTAAATTTAACAAAATAAAATTTTTTCATACTGCTTTTCATAAAACCTTTATCCTATAGCACGTCTGTTCGCAATCAACCCAAAATTGTGTACAGCATAATATCAATATTTTGTAACGTTGGTTTTTGAGTGAACTGCCAATCTCATGAGTTCTTATAAATTAATAACATGCCAAGTTATTTCATAAATAAAAATCCCTATTTCCAGCATGAGTCATCAGTGTGATACATGCCAAAAAAGTATTATAAATTATAACCATTTAAAGAAGTAAAAATATCAAAAAATGACTAATTGCTCAAAGTTTTTAGGGGGAAAAATCTCAATCCTTCTGTAAATTGGGACAATATTTTCAGATGCAATTAAGTAATTAGTTCTTAGTTAATCAAAGAACGCAAAATTCTGCGCTGGTTGATACCTAGTACATCAGCAAAAATTCATGTCAAGTCTCAAGAGTCTTCAACTTGATAAATTCCATCCTGGTTTTCTTTCTTTCTTTCTGGTTCTTTAGATTGTATAACAACGATGAATCCCTAAATGTAAAGCGTCAGACGTAAAATTTTATAATTTTTCGAATGATGACACTTTTAGTGATTTATCTTGATTAATTCTGTATTTAATTTGGCAATTTTATAACAAACATTTTTAATCGACTAATCAGAATTGAGAATTTTTAGTTAAAATTACTCCCAAAAGTTTATAGGAAAAATTTATTATTGAAGATGCTAAGAGAGGTTGAGATAAATTTTTCATTTTCATCCCTATCAACCAAGTATTAGTTTTCTATATCAATTCTTTCATCTTTTCTCATTCATAAATCAAATAAGAAAGATTTATCAACATTTGAGAATACAGTCTACTTATCCGAGCATGAAAATAACTCTTTCATTTTCAAATACCACCGCATTCTTGGAAGAATTGAAGAGAGAAGAATAAATCGAAAAGGCGTTATTAATTCTCAAACTTGACGAGTAATGCATATCAATCATTCCATTCTCGTTCTTGTCACATTTTGCATTATCTCTCGAAGAATTTGGGATCATTGGACATTTTCTTCATTGAGATGAATAGAAAACTTTTGATTAATTCCAAAGTCGTACGATAAAGAACAAGTGGATAATTTTTTACTTTGAGACCATTTTTAAAGGTGCTCAATTGCAGAGAAATATTCGAATGATACTAAATATCATTACTTAAGTCCCAGAGTATTTTTTTTCATGACTCGCATTCAATTTTTTGTCTATCCTAAGGTTTTTGAGTACGCTGATTACGAATCTACAGTTGTTGTAACGCAATTACTTTTGGTTCAAAAGTTATCGATCAAAAAATGACCCAGTTTTTTGATCCAAAAACAGGTAATCTTTGTAGCTTTAGTAGATTGAGTTCAGACGGTTGCATTTATGAATTCTACAGGTAAGATTACTCGATAAAAGTTATCTTAATTTCTCCCTATAACCCTGGGAAGTAGGTTATCAAAAATACGTTTTAAACAAAAATTAATTTTTCAAAAAAAATTAACTCTCTTTAAATTAGTATATTGCGAGTTTAACCCTTGCACTGGAAATGGGGTCCATCGGACCCCAACAAGAATTCGAAGCCCGACAATTTTTTTATTTTCAAGATGAGACAAGTGAAACTCCAGGACATCTTTCAGATACTATTGATAAAATGAAAGCAGCTGATGATTTCTCCAACTCATCAGAAGAAGATGAAATTTTACCAGATCCAGAAGAAGAAGAACCAACAGATGATGGATTCGACCATAATTTGGATCATAATTATTATAATACAATTGTATCAGAGTGTGGAGCTATCAAGTATTCATCTTTACCCCCCATCAACTCCCAAACTCCAGCACATAACATCATAAACTTCAGAAGTGGATTAACGCTTCATTCTCGTAAAATGGTTGACCAGGCTGATAGAGCCAAGATCTTTGCGTATTCCAGGAGATTAATAAACTTCCTATCGAATGGGTGGTAAACAAATTTTTTTCTGATGCTTGAATGAATAATAATGAGGTGCTAAAGTGACATGTGATTGAACTATCACTGTGGGACTTTACGAGTTAAATCTGAAATGTCGTAGGATCAAGTCAAAAATAGGTTTATTCAAGTCCCGTTTATGAAAATTGTGGTGCTTTATTTTTTGCGAATTGCGTTAAAGCTGATTCGGAACAGAATCGTAATCTACGCAAAATATACCTTAACCATCCGACCATTAGTGTTATTTTTTAAACGTCTGGCCTATCCAGACTTGTAGCCGGTGAAAGATTGAGTCATCTATTTTATATTTGAACTCTTTCATTGGTTCATTTCTTTCAAAAGAACCTTTTGGTCATCCTCTCACTTTGAAGGCAGCATACATTTTCCAATGAAATAAAATTTGGCGCTTACGTGAAAAATTCGAGTTTGTGATGAAAAAATTGTCAAATTTGTAAGAACCATAAACTTCCATCTTTAAATTATTTACATTGTATTCTTTCGATTTCTAGCCTGGGTCAGAATCTGAATGAGCTCTTCAGGAGAAATTCGAATGATGCAGAAAACATATGGTTTATGAACTGGTTGCAACAAAAACAATTTAGTATTAAAATGAACCTGATGAAAAATTTGCTGAATTAGATTTCGGCCATTTTTCTCATGATGGAAGCTAAAATATGGAGCCTAATCATTTTTAATATAGCATAGGTAAAATAAGCTATGCGGATCAACTATTTCTATCAAAGGCACGAAACCTTCGATGACTACTTGAAAGTAATAATAAGATCAAATTTGAGAGATTTATGACAAAAAATGTAACTTTAAGAAAATAATTTTGGATAAAGATTTAAATAGTTCGAACTAAAATTTCATTCTGAACCACATTTTCAACCAGGGAAAATTAAATTGAACATATTAGAATTGAAAAATCCATCCCTAATGTACATTGTATAAAGATTGATAAAAGATTGTCAAACATCAATTTTTGTTAATTAATACTCTATTTTAAAATGAATTTGGAATCTTCCGACAGGAAAAAACATTTTTCTCCAGTGCATTAATATATATCCGACTCATTTATGGAAACTGCTGTGGAAAACGAAAATGAAAAAATGTATTACATCAAGGCTATTTTTAAAACTCTTTGAGATTTAAAAACGAAGCTCAGGTGAATTTCGATGAAATAAAAATATCGTCTTCATTAACCGATTGAAATTCAAATTATCATCAAGAAGCAATTCTTATAGTTTTAATGCCAACTTTAGAATGCTTGATCTTGCAATTCAACATTGGTTTTACTTCAAACGATTTCCTAAATGCACTAAAAAATTGTTGATGGACCTGAGATTTGAACTGTTGTATTACTGATTAGACCATATCAGTCAGTTTATAAATCTATTGATGAATTCAATCCAACTTCCCTATCAGAAGAATTTCTGAGTACAGTTTTTTAGCCTGTAAATACTTGTGTATTAGCTAAAATCTCGAGATGAAGAGCTGTTCTGTTCTACAACTTGATAATTTTTTATTCAAATAAACCTAGCTGACGTGGGAGCTTTAAAATCAAATCTAAAAAATTCCCTCACTCTGACAGGAATTTTACTTTTCCACTCCGAACCCTGAGTAAATTCTTCAAATGGGAAGTCATAAATTAGAAATATCCTTTTGCTTTCTTCGATAACTTTGACGCTGGAATACGAGAGAAGAAGAAAGTTTTTATGTCTTTTATTTTTCAAAATATTTTTTTACCGACTCATAAAAATTGTTCTCACACTCATAAACTCCCTTTTTTGATACAAAATCGTTAGAGGGGAAGCAAACTAGCTTAAGCATCAATCAAAAATTTCCCTTCCTTTTTGGACTTCATCATCAAAAAAAAAAATTTCTTTTGCTCTCTACAAATTATACAAATCACCTCTTAAAATATCTCCTACAAAACTGTTTCCTTCTTTAAAAAAATAACTTTTTTGCAGGGAAATTCTTGGGATTTCCATATTGACATTTTTAAGCCACAAAAATTATCTATTATTCAATCATTTTTCTCTCTAGAAAAAAATCTCTCTTTTGTACACGAATAAGTCAAGCTGAAATTAATGGCTAATAAATTCATTTTGTTCTTTTTCTGCTGCTGCTGCCAACTATTGGTTGGTTTTCCTAGCAGATAACAAGCCACGATGACATTTCCCCCAATCTGTTTATATATTTAGGTTAGAGGGAATCGTTAGAGTGAAGATAATCCTCCGTTTGTTAAATATATCTGTCACCTTCTTTATCCTTCTTTTACAAGCGTTCATCTCCAAGTGAGGCAAAATTCTTTATGAGGTTTTTTGCAACTTCACTTTTGCCTTCCCATAATTATGAGCCTATCAAGAATTATTTTCACATAAATCAACCTTTAGCTGTTCTTGTTGGTGAAAAATTTGTTCCCGGTGTTAAAAAGGTTAATTCAATTTACATGAATTAGGCTAATTAGTCCGTTCAAGAGCTAAAAATTCTAACCAAAGGCAGCTTAATTTTTACCAAATCTTTTGAAGCTTTACGAAAATATGATCATTTTATCTAAACCCAAAAGATTATGTTCTTATGCAAATGACTGTCAATATGATTGACTACTTCTTTCCTTTGATTACAAACAGATAATATTGAATCAAAATAATTATAATTTTTGCATTTAATCTCAGAGTAATTGCTAATTGTAAAGAGATCAATTATTTAAACCTGGTTTGCTGTATGCTGGAAAAATTATCAATATTTTTTAACTGAGATAAATGTTCAGAGACATTGGTTTTGAGCTGAGCTACCGATGTCATACGTTAATAAGAAATAAGAAGATGCCAGATTATTTCAGAAATAAAGATCTCTATTTCGGACATACTCATCAGTGTGGCACATGCCATATAAATACTGGTTTTACAAGAAAGAAAAAAGGTGATGTTATTGGTCGAAATTTCAACTCGAAATCTACAATTGGTTAATGCCTGTTACCAGGTAAGAAATGTTGAATTTATAATTTTGTACAGTTTCAAGTGACAATGGTAATTACAATTATAGTTCTTAAAAATTTTTTCAATCGTGTTAAAAATAATAATGCATGATAATTGTCATTGATTATTGTGTTGCCGAGATGAATTGAGTTATCTGCTGATTTGTTTCTACCTCTTCTCGTCTTCTCTTCCTCGGAGGGGTTTGGGATCCCATTGGATTTCTCTCCCTTGGCCTAGGGAGGCTCATTGGTTTTACGTGATTCTTTTGACTACAGAGATTTGGCTTTTGTTCGTTAATAAGATAGGCTTCTGCTGCTTTCAAGATGTAACCGTTTTTCCCTGATGGTTTTTAAATTATTTCAAAGTCTTGAGGGGAAACTTGGGCATTACATGTTCTCAAGTGCTCTCTGATGGCCGTCTGACCCTTAAAGAGGTGTTCATCAATCCTATCTTCAAGTCTTCTTGTCGTGCGTCCAATGTAAACTGAATCGCAAGGGCATTTAAACTTTTAGATTAGATTGCTCTTATTGGAGGCTTCCATTTCGTCTTTGGAGCAGTTAGTAAACAGCTTCTTTGTCTTGAAAATCGTTCTCATGTTGCCATCTGGATAAGTATCACTGAAAACTTGATTGATTTTCGTTTGGAGAGTTGCTGTTATCTTATCTCCTCTGTATGGTAAATTCAAGATCACAGTCTCACCTTCCTGTTCCTTTGGTTTCCCTTTTGGCGTATAAAGCTTTGAAAGACGGTCGTTGATTGATTCAATTGGATAATCATTCGACAAGAAAATTCTGATCAGGTCTTTAGTCTTTTTAAGAACTATAATTGTAATTACCATTGTCACTTGAAACTGTACAAAATTATAAATTCAACATTTCTTACCTGGTAACAGGCATTAACCAATTGTAGATTTCGAGTTGAAATTTCGACCAATAACATCACCTTTTTTCTTTCTTGTAAAACCAGTATTTATATGGCATGTGCCACACTGATGAGTATGTCCGAAATAGAGATCTTTATTTCTGAAATAATCTGGCATCTTCTTATTTCCAATATTTTTTATTCGTGCCCAAATGCTTTTACAATTACACTCAAGGATTGAATATATTTTTCGATTGCATTAATTTAAATTATTGGTTCTTGCACTCATAAGCAAGATTTGGGAAATGGAACGATTCGCTGGGTCTCTTCAGACTCTAGTTTGCTGGTTTATATTCAAATTATAAAACTAATTGACATGAAGTTAAAAATCTATAATTATCAATTTCGATTTAATGCCAAATCCCATTTTTTTTAATTTAGTTAAAATTTCTATTGTTTTAAAAGTGGAGGAGTGAGCAAAAGAAGTTTTTCTGGACCAAGATTAGATGGTAAAACAAATTGATTAAAACGAACCGATGATATCGGTTGGAAGTTGATTTCTTGATCATTTTCTTGTAAAAATCACAGATTCCTAATTTCTTATTACAGTCATTTTACGAAATTAGTGGGTTATTTATAATACCAAAAATATATTTTATGCAGCCTTTAATGGTTCTTTCGTCAAGACTTTTCTCAAATATTTCAATTTACTCTCAAAGTTTAAATAAATGAAAAAATCGCGCCAGCTTGGAATTAATCCTAAAAAATCTTTTCGAATTTCTTTTACAAAGAAAGTGTACCTTTTGAATCGGTTACTAAAAAAAATTTAGAAAATTTTAGCTTTAGCAACTTAATTGCTAATAAACATTTAAAGCAGATTTAGTACCCCTCTCTATCTCAAGGTCTTTTCTCAGGATATAGCATACTTAAAACTCTTTGATTGGACCCTGAAAAAAGTATTTAGAAAGGTTGATCTCAAGTTGAATGATCACTGATCATTGATCAGATGCGATCAATTTTCCACAACCCATGATTTCCATATTGAAATAATAAATTTATTCTCTTTTGCATGTATTTTTTTCTTGTAAAAGAAACTAATTTAAATTCTCCATAAAAATAACGAAAAATGAAATTGAATAGAAGAATGATCATTGAACCTTTATACAGTTTGTCTCTTCGTAACACAGACTAACCCACTAATGTATGTTAAATTAATTTTAAAAGCATAAACAGATATCTCTCTTTCTGTATACAGTATATGAAGTAGTGTATATATATACAAAGATTACCACATTTCGCATTAATTCTACAAGATTGATTCTACCAATTTTACCAGTAAGAGAGATAATCAAACAGGACAGAACGCATTTTATCTCTTCGTGTACATTTTGTAGAATACATAATATACATTGAGATTTGTAATAGAATATCAATAGAAAGAAGGAGCATGGAATTGTAGATTGTTCATTCAACATGTAAAAAATGTTCCATTTTAAAAGAATAAATTAATTAATCTTCAAATCTCAACATGGATTAACTAATTAATTCAGAATTTATAATCGCTAAAGACTTTTCAAAAATCGATCGCTAATTAAAATCCATTGAAAAATCTTAAAAAGGCAAATTATTTACAGTAGTATAGTTGTAGTTGTCGATATTTTTATGATTGAAATATTCACGTAAATTCACGTCCAAAAATCCACTTAAAATTATATTTGGGATATTAGGAATTAAGAAATATAGTCATTGAGGCCAAATGTACATTTCTTAAAGCATCATCATTGACAATAAGTTAAGAATTCATTATTCATATAATAATTTACAAACTATGAAAAATAAATTGTAAAGCTCAAAGAAAACCAGTATAAAAAACACCAAAAGATGTTAAAGATTTATGAAGAATTTCTCCTTCACCCAAAGGTCTGTACTCTCAAATCGAAAAATTTGAGATTGAAGCTTCGTGACCTTCCTGTCTAAGATACCTGTTTACCGCTCTATATTTTTAAGATGATCGTTATCTCTAGCTCTTAACTTCCTAATCGTACGACCTATATATGAAGCTCCCCAGTCACATTGGGATATATAAATCGATAGAGTTTTAAATAAAATTTTCAATTTTATATT
The DNA here is from genome assembly GCA_012064415.1 of Gyrodactylus bullatarudis. Taxonomy (NCBI): domain Eukaryota; kingdom Metazoa; phylum Platyhelminthes; class Monogenea; order Gyrodactylidea; family Gyrodactylidae; genus Gyrodactylus; species Gyrodactylus bullatarudis. Next base: position 300,580 of record SSNU01000265.1, read on the forward strand.
ATTATAAATTATAATTTATAATGTTAATCGATAATATTAGATTTTCTTAATTGAATCAATGCTGATTTTTGATTTTAAGCAAAATTGCAGAAGAAATTCTTCATAAATCTAAATGAACAAGACTTATGTGTTTGAAAGAACTTTTCTTATAATCTTCAACTACCTTGGCCTATGTGAGCTCTTTCACTTTTCTCTCCAATGTTTGGATAATTTGAGCTATTTGCCCCACAGTTTCATCATGAGGTTATCTGAAGGAAAATCCAGTTCAAAATCGAAGTGATTGCGTAGTAAAAATTTATTGAAAAATGAGCTGCGATTTGAAAAATTCTTGATTTTTAAAACAAAATGATATAATGGCGAAGCATTTTCGGTACATGCTTCAATACAAATTAATGTGTGTTCAAAATAATTACATTTCATTCATTTAATCAACTACCATGGCCTATGTGAGCTTTTACACCTTTTTCTCTTCACTGTTGCTATTTATTGAAGAGTTTCTGGTTTTTTTTCAGCTTACATAATAATTCTTATTTCCATTCAGGACTCTTATATTCTTTTAACTCATACTATTTCTTTGTAAATTGTAAATTATTATTTTTCATTCAAACTTAAACTTTTATCATTTTCAAAGAAAAACCACGGATGATCCTTTGAGAAATGCGCATTTTGTTACATATATTTTTTTCACATATTTCTAAATGCTTAGATAGTTCTATTAGAAAAGTTGGTACTAATATGAGGTTAAAAATTTCCTCATACCCTAGTCTATACAGTCTGATATCTGTAGAGAAGAGAATTAAGTCGAATTTTATTTCTTTTTCGAATATTTTGATAAGTTGATCGCACGTAAATCGTTTTTTGCAGAGGTACGGATTTTTCCGTTTGGGGTTTAGATATTTAGAAATTGTAGCAATAGAGTTCAAGCTAAATTTGAATTTTCTCAATCCAGGGCTCAAAAAATTGTTGGCAGACTCAAAAACAGAATGATATTTTTGTACTAATGAGTCACGAACTATGAAAAATGATAAAGTTATAATTAGCAATAAAAAACAAGTTGAGAATCGCATTCTTATCTCTATTTATGGAAGTTTTTCTAAATTTAAATTGGATTTGAAACAGATGAAATAAGGTTCGTCCGGGAACATACAACCGGAAAGTTGCCAAATTTAGATTAAAACAAAATTACAAAATTTTTTATCAAGAGTTGTTTATATCTCTATAACGTTGAAAAAATTTCAGGAGTATTATTCATTTTAAAGTATTAATTATATAATATTTGAAAAACCCACATAAAAAATTCGAAATTATCAGTAAATATGTGAAGTTTTTTTTATTAATTCAAAAAGATGATATTTTCTATAAATGTGAATTGGCACTTTTCCGGATTTTTATAAATCATGATCCAAAGTCACCGCTCAATCATCATCGATTTTTTCATTGGAAAAAATGTATGAATGAATTTACGCGAGAAGAAAATAGTTACAAACAATCATAGGTAAAGATAGCTAGCTATATTGAATTTGAAAAGTTTTCTTTTGGACAAGTAAATGAACTAATGAGATTGGACACCTGATTATTAATATTAACTAAAAAAAGACGACAACAAAAAAACTGAATAATCCTAATTTGATTGCATTTGCTAAATGAATATTTGATGAAAAAAGGCAATATCCACTATTCCTCAGATGTATTTATATGTATTTCATATATGTTATATATGTATATAATATATATATTATAGAGAAGTAACGAGAAAGATGAAGAGTGAGTCTTTTCAAGAAATGATACATGAAAGAGGAAGTCGCCCAAACGATAATAAATACAACAAGACACTGGGATAATTTCTAATTTGCTTCATCTCATTGGGGAATTAGTTTTTTTCTCTTCTTCGTTATCTTCTTCCTTCGACATTGACTTTATTAGTTTTCCCAATTCTAGAATTATCTTTTGATAAATTTCATTAATTTTCTTTCCTCTGACCAATTATAATTCAAGCCAGTGTTCGTGGAGTTGAATTACTAATGTATTGGAAATAAATAAATTACCCACAATGATCAATAATTACACTGTGTGTCAAAAAAATAGGTCTCGGAGTAATACTGATGCAAAATTTGACGCTGATTCCGAATCTGGTCTCAGAATTCCGTTATCATGCTTCGTTTGGGAGAAAATCTCAAAAATTCAAAAATGCCATTTTGCATATAATTGAGCTTCAAAATTACATTAAAATAGAGTAAAAATAAAGAGAAAAAATTAAAAATTAGAAATAAAACCCAAATTCTTACAAGCAACCATAAACAAATTCCATGTTTCGCGGAAACTTGGAATTAAATTTCATGTATGAATTTGTTTGAATATAAACGAAATACTTTTACCGTGAATTCGAAATAAAATCTTACAATTTCAGCAGGAAAAAGATCAAGATTTTTCTACTCGGTAGTAGTTTTGATAAAAATTAATTATTTATTTGATTATAGAATCTTGTGAAAGCGCTGATTGGCAATTTTTACAAATCTAGTTTTACTGATCCTAATTCATTTATGATTAAATAATAAAATTTATCAAGATGTATTCGAATTAATTATCGAGAAATGGGACTTGGATCTAGAATTGAAAAAGTTTTAACATTGCGCGAGAAAATTATAGGGTTTAGGCTTAAAATTACTTTTAAATCATCAAGAAAAGAATTGATGGCTTCATTTTCTTCATTAATAAATTCAATGTTCTAAAGAAATAAAGAGAAGAATTAGTTGAAATATTGATATGAAATAAGAAACTGGCATGAATAAGATTAAAATCAGGGAATTCAGTTTTTACTACTTACATTTAAATACTCCAAGTAATTCTTACACGTTAGGCCTCGACTATTTTTGATCGCATCCGTTACATGATCCAAGTTACTTAATTTCCGTACTAACTTTAGGCCTTTTTTGACATCTGTTGCGACCGTTTCAATTAGCCCCTGTATCAATCAAATATGGTAGCTTCGTCTTCTCACAGATCACTGCAAGTCGAGTATTGTCTAAGCTTACAGTTTTGGCTACTTTACACAGCTCATATTGGCACACTTGAGGTAATTTGCAGGACGTAGCTTCACTTCCGTGCTTATGGTGGGTATAACACAACAGGTATGACTCATTTCCCACTTTTATCGTAAACACTTTCTCGGCGAATTCCCTCCTCTGCTTAACCATCGGAGCCGCTTTCGTTTTATGCGGTGCCCGCTTCTTCCCTAGAGATGGAACTGATGGATTGGATAAGGTAATACTTGAGACTTGTTTTCTACTCTTAGTATTTAACAAAGTCTTATTCTTAATCTTAACTTGGAGTTTATTCTGGTTGGAATCCTCAACTCGGGTTTCCAACTTCTCCACTAACTCATTTAAATCTATTACTTGCTCAACGATTTCATTCTCGAGCAATAATGGAATATACTCACCACTTATGGCTGCTACTGACTTGGGCGTTTCCGAAATAGGGGACCCATATGTCTCAGCTAACTTACATAACTCTTTAAGGCTGTTCGTCTCGATTTTGTCTAGCAGACGGTCACTCACAGACGTTGGTAGCAATGCCAGGAATCTATATTTGTTCATTGTTTGATCACCTGGTGCTATTATCTCGTACAACCGACTAAATGGCGTTAGGTCAGATCGAATATCTCGTCGGATACCAGCAATGATCTCCCTCGGAGTCTTCTGACTGACTTTTACAATAGCATTCAAAATTTCACTGGCTGTTTTACTTTCATCACATAAAGAGGTAACCTCATCACGGACTTGTTTATCAGCCGTCATCACAGCACGTCTTATGATGCGAGCCTTTTCGCTTTCTTCCTCGACTTTATTAGTTACGAAAAATTCTTCCATTAACGTTACCCAGAATTCCACCGCTTTTGGTGTATACTTAGGCACTTCGACACCGCCGGTCCTGGCGTGGTCACCATGTTGCGACCGTTTCAACATTTCCAATAACTCATTGATGATCCGGTCTTTCATCTCATTAGGTAGGACACTGACGGCAACATTTGAATCCCTATTTGCCTCGGTGGGACCTGGGGGAGGAATTAAATCATTAGAAGTTTGTTCTCTCATGATATCGCTTTGAAATCAAAAAGACTGCCAAATGCTTCGGCGTGTTTTTAAACAATTTCATTTATTTATATTTACTTTTGTTTTATTCTCTCCCCACTCTTTGCTTATTCGAATACAATTACATTATATTCGTTACTTTTATTCATTAACTTTACTAAGATCACTACACATCGCCAATAAGTCTTTCTATTCCTTGAGTATTGTAATGTATTTCAGGTAGACCCACAATTCTGGCGTCATCAATTATCTCTATATCCTGTAGCAACGAGGGTCTCCCATAATTACAATTATTGCTTGCTTCAAAATCAAAAAAATTCATACTTGCATTCTACACAGCGAACTAACTCAACGGTTGACAAAAAAACAAAAAATTGAAATTAATAGGTAAACCAAGAGAATGTAAAAAATGAGAATTCAAAGATATCTAAAACTCACAAGACCTTTCGAGAATATCCGATAAATCCAAATGACCCAGATTATCTTCTTTTGGTTTTGTATGAGACTTTTACTTACAAGAGTTATGAGTTAAGGAACCATTAACCCCTGTAAATAATTATAATCAGTTCGATTTTATTGACTAATCGAAATCCTAGAAAAATAAATTTGAAAAAGTGTGAATTGAACATAAATTTAAAATTCGAAAAATGACCATACTTCGGCCAAGATCTTTAACTTTTGAAGATGTTCATTTTTACTTCTTCTCGTATTCCCTTGTTTGTAGATGGTCCTTTTTTAAGTTGTAAATTATTTAGATATTGAAGGATGAGAGTGTATCAAGGTGTTGAATTGGCTTTTATTTTCTTGAATTATCAATTAAATTAGTAGCTCAGCTCAGAACCAATATTGCTTCACATTTTTCTTACACACATTTCCTATACCGTCAAGGTTTATGCCATCCAAATTCAGATTATCAGGTATTAAAAATAGGGAAATCTAAAAAACTAAATTTTCAACTCTTTCTACAATTGCAGTTTTACAAATCTGGTTCACAATTTGTTCATTCCCATTAAAATTTAGTTCATTCTTATTTGCTAAAAGGGGGGGGGGTAATTAATAGAATTCAATCTGAATCTGAAATTTATTCATTCTGAATTTAAAAATAAATCAAATTTTCATATAAATCTTCACTGTTAACTGCATAAATCTTTCTGAAACGTAAACTAGGACAAATCTTCTTTTTGATGCTTCCGTAATTTTCTCAAAATTTTGCATTAAATTGAGTCAGAAAAAACCAATTTTTTTTAATTTTGACTAAATTTTAATTCAAAACGAATTGAATTACAAAAGAGTACAATCCAAATAAAATTTCCAAGATGAAAATCTTTTAGGAATTACACTTCTTTCATATGTATTTCAAAAACATTAGTTTGGTGATAATCTCAGAACCGAGAAGTGTCGTAAAAATCTCTAGAAAAAGTATTTGTGTCATTCCTTTGCTGGTTAAAAGGCTAGATCTTTATGTCTAAACATTATTCAAGATGCAATAGAGAAATTGATTTTCTGTTCTTTACGTGTCTTGGGAAGGCAAGTCATAAAATTTGACGTACGGCGTTTAAATTTTTTGTATTCTCCTTTTATATGAGGATGCTTCAAAATTCTATCCAATAAATAATTAATCTTGTCGATGCATTTGCACGAAAGGATAAAATTAATTCAAATCCATGTCTTAAGTTCCAAGTGTTGTGAAGGTCTTTTAATCATTCCATTTGATTTAAAGCAAAATTTTTGAAGGCTAGAAAAACACTTTAAACGATTTTATTTTATTTTTTTTGCGTTAACTTTTCATTATTGGTTAGCTTCTAGTAATAAGTAGATAATTAAAATTCGTTACAATGTACAACTCATAAAGATAGCTTTTACTGATGCCCACAGTTCTATAGCCAAAATGCCTGTCTTTACCTCTATTATCTTTTGAATGGATGTTGGTTTTCAAAAAAGATTCAGAATCAACCTAAATATTTTGGTAAGGTTACAAATTTTCTAACAAGTTCGATGAATTTGGGATATGAAGGGTTAAATGCTTATAAACTTTAGCCTTCATTCTGATTCATTTATTTCTTTTGAAATCTTGATCGATAAAAAAAATTCAAATCAAATTTTCAAAATTACATTTGAGTCATCTTCCATTCTTGTATCTTGTATTCTCATTAATTTCTATGTTGTAATGAATGTTAAATTCTCGTTTTTATTATGAATGATCAATAAATATATTAAAAGGGAATGATTATTTGATCTACCTACTCTGGCGTACTAACCTCATTTCCGAAAAATGCCTAGCTTAAATATCTAATCTATTTAAGAATCGATAAATTCTAGAGTTTGATTATAGCCCCTTCAATTCGCATGTGTTAAAATTATTTACCAATATTTTTAGAAACTAAACTGACAAAATTCCTAGGCATAGGTTATGCCAGATTTAAATATCTCAGATGTAATACTTTTGGATTAATTTTCTGAAAATTTTGTGAAATTTCTGAAAAATCCAGTTATAACTCATAAAAGTATTCAATTTATTGAGATTCTACTTTAACATTTCTTGTCCATTGGAGTAGATTAAATTTCTGGAATGCCCGACCGTAAAAGTTATTCGATAGTGCATAATATTTCGAACAGTGTTAAAATTTTTGATAAAGTGCTGACATAATAGACCCAAAGTTTTATTTTTAGGCGTTCAATAGAAAAAAAGATGGTCTGACTACTTACAAGTGAATTTTGTTATTCTGAGAATTCTTTGGTTCCTGTTTAATTGTTCATATTTTTACTGCATAATCAAGTTTTATGCATCATTAGAATCATTTCAAGAAATTGAATCAGACTCAGACTCAGGTCGAAAATTGGAGATTTGAAAAATCTACTCTTATTGTCCACTGGTCATCATATTCGTAAAATTCACATTAATCACGTCCCTTTATGAATCTTTTATGATAAATTTCCACATTCAGAAATACAAAATTTTTTGCCCTATATTAAGATTTTTATCTTGTTCACCCTGTCTAGTTTTTTATTTTCTAGAACAGAATATCTTTTCTCTGGAAAAACTGGAAATTTTCTTGCAAAGAAAAAAATTATTTATTGCTGCAAAATTGTAATATTTATTGGTTGATGTGAGTTGCCTTATTTTTGTACTTAACCCCAGCATGTTTTTCAGTCAGCAACCTTAGTATAATATTTATATATTAGATCATGTAATTATAAGATTTTCATCTCTATGTTATGTCACCGTAAAGTATTTCAATCGATGTAAATTTAATACAAACAATTGTACAGATTGAAAACAGATTCGAATTCAAAAATACTTTACAGAAAATGCTTTGTTCACCCTTTATTTGAGAGAAAATTGGAATACGCGAAAATCTTGGCTTTATCATAAGTCAAACTCACGCTATACTAATTTCAGGAGAGTTAATTTTTTTCAAAAAAATTAATTTTTGTTTAAAACGTTTTTTTGAAAACCTACTTCCCAGGGTTATAGGTAAAAAGTAAGATAAATTTTAAAGAGTAATCATACCTGTAGAATTCATAAATGCAACCGTCTGAACTCTATCTGCTAAAGCTACAAAGATAGCCTGTTTTTGGATCAATAACTTCTGTTCCAAGAGTAATAATTTTGTTAAAAAACTAGAAACTTGTTCTCATTAGTTTTATGGTGATAATCTGTTTTCTTGTCTTGTGATCCTGAAAATCAACTTTTGATCCCGCTCATACTTAGAAATCCAAAAAAGGTTTCAACTCAATGATCAAAAAATGGGAATTTTGCATCAACTCGAGATATGCTATAATATCCTTAAAAATTGATATCATGAAAGTGGACCGCATGATTTAGATTCCAAAAAATCTATTTCCAGTCATGTTCCACGCGAAAATTTACAAATCTAAACTGCTAGGTGCTTTATCTATTGATTTTTATTACTTAAAAGAGTAGGCATCGTCCACTTATGAAATAGTATCAAAAAAGGATAAGTTGAAGGAAATGAAATTGTTCCCATCCAAGTGTACTACTCAACATCATCAAAATTTTATCATCAAGTGGTGGATAATGAAGGGACTCATACTCCTGACACTAGTGAGATTGAATTGGTTTTTGCGTGAATTAATAAATTTTCTCGGTGCCTGAATGAAAATTTGAAGTGTCATGAAAAGATTTATTTAAAGCTTTCAAACTACTATGAACACTAGGCTAGGGTGAAACTTTTTTTCTCCGAACAAATCACGAGAGGACTTACTTTTCTGACGAATTTTAGTACTCAAATCATGTTTTGCATAATTTTAAAGCGTGAAAGTTTTTCCCACAATATCCCACAGACAAGATAAAATAACGAAATTAACCATGAAGGCCCTCTTGATGATAAGATTACTATTTTTGAAGATAAAAATTATGAAACTCATTAAAAGGCCAATTTATATTCCGGATTTTAGTGATTGCGTAATAAAAATTCATTGAAAATTGAGCGGCGATTTGAAATTTTTTGGATTTTTAAAACCGAATGACATAATGGCGAATCCTTTTCGACACATGCTTCAATACAAATTAATGCTTAGAATTGATAGTTTTATCAGAAAAGTTGGTCCTGATACGAGGTGAAAGATTTCACCCTAGCCTAATGAACACAATCACTGTCGAAACATTTTGAATGACCAATGGGTAAGAATTCTGTTCGCTTGCTACCTGACTATGTTGTCTTCTGGCTTGTGTATTGGTCTATCTATCAAGATTAAGAATAGAATTTTAAAAATTAGATTATCCTGATAAAAATAGTTTGGAATGAAATCAGATTTAGTGGCTCCTGTTTTTTCTTCAGATCATCAAAAATTTTGATCCTATTTCAATTTTTTTGATCTGATAGGATCATAGGGCAGATTTCACCAAGTGATCAATCAGCAAGTCTTGATAGACCCAGAAATCGATATTATCTCCTATTGTTAAATCCATAAAATAGCGGTCCAAAAATTTTTGGGTTGTTATGCTTCCCACCCTATTATCTATATTTTCAATTTCTATGTTAAATTGTTTTGTATTAAAAATTATTCAAGACCTGAGAAGTGATTGTTTATGAATTTTACATTATAACAGGCCTTCCAAAAAGGGCAGAGGGGTTAAATATTTTCGTCCAAAGTGTAATTAATTACACTTGAGGTTTTTGTTACACTTAGGGCACAACATATAAATATTCTAACTGATATTCAGGTATAATATCTACAATTTGGCAAAGAAATTTTTAATTATTTTGAGATTTGAAATTTATATATTACTATAAAATGATTTCAATTTAATATTCTATATGTCAAGCAAGTTCTGTAAAAAAAGTTTTTCATACAGAAAGAATTAAGAAATCTAATTCAGCAGGCGCCTACCTTCATAACTATCATTCTATAGAAAAAAAATTATTCTTCGTCAAATTTCAAAGAATAAGGAACATCAAATTTGATAATTATAATCTTTATTTTTATACTCAAAAAAGTTTTATTGAACGTGAAAGTAGTAAAAAATGTTTCGATATCCCTTACGTTTTCAATGGAATGTTGTAAACACTATGCATTGCATCAGAGTAATAATCACTTAGCTGGATTTTTCAATGACAAGAAATCTCAGGAGAAATGTTTCCAAAAAAAATATTCCATTTATCGAATCGAATTCCACTATCATCAGGAATCGATTGAATGCTTATTGAACTCTACAATAATCTGCTCTTAGAATAGTTTTTTCATTTCTCGTTACATAAATTTTGAACCTTTTCAGGCTTTGACATAAGAAGAGATTCCGATTTCAATAATCTTCTCGTTTTTCCTTACTTTGCTTCAATTTCTCGTGCGAGTAGGTTTTTCCATTTCTTTGTGGTAATTCTAAAATTAAATGGAACCTCTAAGATAAAAAAGGTTTTTGCAAAAATTCTGAAGCATATTCCAATTGACGTTCAAACAGAACCATTGAAACGATGACTTTCTGACTTAAACTTGATTGTTTAGTTTTCATCTGCCCATTTAACCCAGCGTCTCACGAGATGTGAGAATCTTTAAAGCCTATTCTATACCAAAGGCATACTGAATGAGTATCCTCTCTGTACTACCATCATTTACTATTCAAATACAAATGTATATTCATAATAGAGCTGGATCATTAGTCATTCATACAAATCACTATTCCATCAAATGTATATTAAATTGAGAATGCATTTTGAATAAATTATTAACAAGATTAAAACCAAATCTCTTTCCTTGTATACAAATCGTATTTATCTATGTTTTTTTGTAGATTACGCATTTATGAATGAATAACAGTAAATCTATTTTAAAGAGTTCAATTAATCATTTTTGTTTTAAACTGATCACAATTATTTTTTCTCCTTCCACGACCACTGATCATTAGGAGACTTTGTTTACAAAGGAATCACAATTAACGAGCAAATATTTTTATCATTGACATCAAGTTATCCAGGTTTTGAATGATATTTTTCACTTTTGTTGTATTACTAATTCAACCAATCAAATTTAAGGAAGCTTGATTAAAAACTGATACATTGACATTAAGGAATATGAATAAACATAATATAGGATTTCTATTTCGAGGAAATGCTGAAGAAAGGTAATATCGAAATTTGAAGATGGGGAATTCGTTTTTTGTTCTTAAAGTTTGAAAAATTAAAATTAAATTAGAATTTTTCAAAAGAAAAAAGGTTATCGCTAATCCCAAGAGCTCTTCAAAATTCAATCTCTGGATACACTCAGAGATTACTCGAGTATATAAGAAACAAGACTATATATTGATCGGATAAATTAATTACTATGTTAATCCAATGCATTTTCCCTGTGCGATTTATTCCATTTTTTTACAGTGTAGTCTTAGCTGTCAGTCTTGCGAATGTTCACTAAAGTTTCTTAGTTAGTTACTTATCAAAGTTAATAAGAAAGGCGATATCTTTTACATGCCGGATTTATATAATCAAAAGGATAAGTTTCACATAAAACGTCTCTGATTGGCCCTTCTTTTGTTTGCCTCCTCTGAAGCAAGTGTGTCTGTGCAACTATGATTGACTTCCTTTTTTATTGCATGTGTATGAGAATAGTTATGAGAGACGGGTCAATAAGAAACATTTCATGTAAAATTTATCATTTTGGTAACATATGCATTTTATAAATCTTGTATGTAAAAGGTGAAATAAAGCGCTATTCTTTCAACAAACTTAAAATTAACAGCTTGAAGCTCATCTCGAAAAGATCCGCTCAATTTTTTTGATATTGTATTTCAAAAAAATCAACTCAAAAATATGAAAAAATTTTTGCTGTTGAATGAAATCTCCGAAAGAAATAATAACTGGAAATACCATTGAATAATTTGTAAGGCCTGTAGGCATTTTGAAAATAGCAAAATTGAATTCCTGAAATCTATTTCCATAATTCCTAAGAATAGAGCTGATTTGATTTTTTTTATGCTCAGGGAAAAGAGTATTGCTCTCTCCTACAATAAATACCATAAAAAGATGTATATCTTTTGTCTTCGTTTTACCAATCTAATTTACATTCTATCGAGAGATAGAGAAAGGAGGAGAGACAACTAAATTTCCTCTCCTCTTTCTCACGATTGACAAATCAATCAATTATTCCCTTTTAATAAAACAGAACAACAGAGAGATAATCACAAGAGTATCTCAACTTCCCTTCCTACTAGGAATAATATTTCCATCACTATTCTAGATTCTATATTTAGTATAGAATGAAGGTAGTAATGATGATATTCCAAGTAGGGAGAATTTTACATTATTCCGAATAAATGATAATTAACATAATTGATTCCCTGGGGGGGGTGCGGTTTGAGTTCAAAGTTTCAAAAGTCTTACCAGATCAGCATCAAGTGCTCTAAGAGTTTTAGAAGAAGAATTCAGTTTTTCCTAAATCAATTATGAAACAAGGATTCTCTGTTTGAATAGATAGCAACAGGTGAAATCTCTGTGAGGTTTTAAAATATTAATTGTATTTTGGAAAGGGATTTCGACCAATAGAAATTGAGAAAAGGTCGTCGTAAGCATGATTATTTATTCTTTCGTATTTATTTAAATTCATCACCGTAACAGAATCGTTTTACACTACTGAATTGAAATATTTTAAAATAAATCAAAATTAATATTCTTAATTTTTACCGGTTCGAATCAACTTTATATGACATCGGGAAGTCGGTTAAGTTGATAATGATGTCGTTTATTTTTGATTTTAGATTGGTAAAATCTAATAATAAAGAAATATTGAATCTAAGCTAATTGACACGAAGATCATAGTTTACAAAAAACACAATATTATTTTACGGAATGTCAGGAAAATAAAAATATTTTCTGAATTCTATAAGAAAATGAACCCATGAGTTGTTTGAATGGAAAAAATTTCTGAAAAATGTTCAATCAGGGGAAAATTAGGCCAATTTTCCACTTTTTCAACCTTTGAGGAATAATTAGAAATCTAGCGCTAAATCGAAATTTCAAATATATCATAATTTTCTTAGATATTGATTAATTTGAATTTGTGAAATTATAGAGGTTGTGAAGCCTTTGTCCGCTTCAGTCAGAGAAAAGAATGAAATACTTAACATCATTGGTCCAATCAAATAATTCATAAAAGATATCAACACCATTCAAATTCATTATTTGAATTTACCCTTAAGAACTTTAGACTGATAACTCTTAATGAGTTCCTTGTAAAATTTTGATATTTACATATACTTATATAGCAATAAATCGTGCTTTAATTTCTTCGAATTGAGGTGTTTGAATTAAAAGATTTGATCATTTTTTTCAGAGATACTATGCCACACAGAGACTATAGGTACTCAGGTTAAAGGCATTGTAGCATTATAGCAATTGCAGACAAAATTCCTGAAAATCTTGCTCTGACACATTTAAAACCCTTTAAAAGATTATTGGACAAGTTTTTTCCTAGAGAGAGGGAAGCGTCATGATGAGGATATGCGCAGTTTCGCCTTACTTAAATGTAGTTTTAATTTTTCCTTTCTATGCTTCTCTGGTTTTAACCAGTTTGTGTACATACTGAACATACAAAGAACATTTATCATACTTCTCTGTTTAATTAATAGCCAACTAATTTACTTTCTTACTTACGTATATAAGAGAGATATACATCTTTTTTCACTTATCTGAAGTCAGGGAAAGTTTTTTTAAGATTCTCTTCTCTCTGCTACCAAGTGTTCTTTTCTGGCAACACCTAAAAATCTACACAAGGAATGCGCAAATTAATGATGCTTCATCGTTGAGAAAAGCTCTCTTTCCACTTTAATCTGTTAATTGATTTCTTATCTTAATGAAAAAACTGGGGAATGAAATGTTGAAAATTTCTATAGACAAGATGAGTTCATTAATTAGGTTTATCCTTAGGCCTATTTATTGATAACTTTAAATTAATAAAATAATGATCACCAAATTCATTTGTAATTATCAATAGGGCCTAAAATGAAAATGACCTAATACATTGAGTTGCACAGATAACGCCTCGAGATAACTCTACCCAAAAAATAATCCTTGCAACTCACTGTAAATGGATTCTTTAGCGCTAAAGAAAAATGAAAATATGTCTTTTTAGTGTTTTGAGGGCATATTTTAAGTGTTTATGAAATTTTAGTGATAATTTAAGCGTTTATTAGAGTTTTGACGGATTTAAAACCTGTAAATTCACAGGCTAAAATATATCTTTTATGACTTGCTGAGGCCCTAGTAATCATTATTTCTTATTAACACATTTGAAGAAGTTTTTAGAGGTTGTCTCTTTCATCATGACTCCTAATTTACGAGATACAAAACTGATCTAAATTATCGATTCAAGTTTATGATCAACATTAACCAAACGGCCAAAATTTTCTATTGTAATGAAACGCCTTAAAATTACAGTTCCTCCACTAAATCCTCTCTTAATCCTATTTGGCTTAGGTGCAGATTTATCAATCCAACATTCACTGAGGCCATCTGGCCCATCCAAGTTGAAGTTTCGATAATTTGCTTGCAAGCCAAGTATTAACGAGAAATTTCTTCATACTTAAATAATTCAGGGTTTTTGGTTTTCCCCAATATAAATTCTGCTCATTTTTTAAGAATCGACGAATCGTCCGATAGTTGGCTTTCAAATTAAATTCTTGTTTTATTTTTGTAGTCTTTTTACTCCCGTTGACAGCCATCAACCTGATTCTTTTTTATAGTAGTTGAAGAACATCCTATCTATCTGGCAATCATACGGTGGCTCATACCCTCTGATTTCAGTGATGAAGGTCAAAAAAAAATCTTTAACATTAAATAAATATTCGGCCCTATTTGCAAAATTTTTTTTATTGCCAAGATCTGGTCCATAACTGGGTGATCATCTTCTGCTCTAGCTGCTAATTCCATCCTAAATTTTATTTAAATAAAAAAATTGAGAATATTTAACTTCGGCGTCATTTTCAATAAAGCATACTGTGAATCTCATTAATTCCTTTTTTCAGAAAGCTATTTGTTGGTGGGCTTAATCCAAATACAACCTCGGGTATGTTATGCAAATTTTCAACTTCATCAAAACTATCTAGAAAGTCTCAGAAAGTATTTTGAAAAATATGGCGCTCTCAAGTATTCCTGCATCATGATGGATTCTTCCAGAAAAAAATCTAGGTAATTTTACTAACTACTTTTAAGTAGCTATGTTGTTAAAATAACTTATATTTAGACATACTTATTTCATCCAAAATAATTGAATTTAGGGCATTGTAATATAAATAAATTGATGATCTTAAAACCTTTTTAGAGGTTTCGGTTTTGTATCATTCCATGACCCCAGCATTATCGATAAAATACTAGATGACAGTCCTCATGTTATCGATACAAAAACAGTAAGCTAATCATTCAATTTCAGGAATTTTTTCTAACCATGTGATTTTTATTTCCTAGGTAGATCCCAAAGTCGCCATTCCTCGACAGGATATTGGAAATACTAATGAAAAGGTTAGTTGCCTAAATTTTTCATTCATATTTCTTTTCATTTTTCAACTTTTTAAAAGATGCTTATGTCTTCAAGTTCCTTGGGAAAATTGAATAATATTTAATAAATATCCCAGTCGGAATAGAGAAGAAAGTTTTGTATGTGAATATTTTGTGTTTATGTTCTCCGGTCTCCATTCATTTGTTTTCACGACCCTGAAGCTACATCCTCATCAACAAACCAATTTGTATTTCTATTAAATTTTTTACCCGACCTTTTACACAAACGAAAATTTATTGCATCTTTTTGAAAAAGTCAACAGTCTCTGTTTTAAAATACGCGCTAACATTCTTCAATGAATTTTTCTACTATAATAACAAAATTCAAGTTTTTGAAAATTTTCTAAATCTCTCTATCGACATAGCCAGGCTAGCCTCGAAAGAGTTTCAACAATCCATTTTTGAGCATTCTTCAATATTTTCGATGGGTTTCGGATTTTCTCAAATTGATCTGATTTTCTTCAAATACTTCATTTTATCGAATACATTTTCTTTTATACAAAATTTCAGGCAAGGTTAACTTCTCACTCTGTATCGATTTGTGTGTTTCTCAAAAACCCAAATAGTTATTAGTTACTTGAACATTTATTCTACAGTTTTATTGAAATTTAAAGGAAACTTGATTCAGGTTCTCTGATTGAATAAGGTTAAGACTATTATTACATTGTGAGGTTTTAATTTGGTACTTTCATTCATCTGATAGTAAACATCCAATCAAAATCTACTATAGTTTTACATCCAATCAGAGTGCATTATTTCGAATCCAGATGAGAGTCAAGGATGAAAAATATTTTTATTCGTCTTCTCCGTGGATCATTATGTATATTTGGTCTACTTTAACTACGATTTAGATTTAACAGAAAATTATTTTGCCATAATAAAATTTACTGCTTCTACTACTACTATTTTCATACGATATCAAAAGAGAAGAAGAGTACCTAGAGTGAAGAGAAAAAACACACAAAATTTATCTTGTTCATTCTTCATATTACTCAAAAAGAAAATAATAATTCGTCCTCCTCAAAAATAACAAGATAAATGTCAGTAGTGAATGCAAATTAGAGCAAGAAAAAGAAAGACTGTTTACAACAACGAGCACAGAAATTTAAGCGCAGAGAGACACCGGCACAAACGCACACACGAGAGAACAGCTACTGAGTCTATTTTGAAATTGAACACCTCTGTCTCTTGTTCATTTTTTTCTCTTTGATTCGCTAACTCTTTTTGGCATCGAAAGAAATTTATTTTCTATTTTTTATTTTTAAATCACAAATCAACTCATCATCTGATGACAACTCAAACTGTCATGTCAACCTCATCAACATCGAAACGTCGGGCTGAAAATTCTCCAAATGGATTATACAATTCGAATAACAATGGAATAACCGGTGGGACCTACTATCCTGATTCATCTGGCGGCCTCTCTTCAACAATGGATGTATGGTCGACAACCTATTATGCTGCCCAGGCTTTGTCACGTACAAAAAAAGTTTTTCTCGGGGGTATAGCCAACTCTACCAGTAATGAAGATCTGGAAAATTACTTTAAAAATTTCGGCGAAGTGAGTCATTTAATTTTTCTTAATCATGTAATGTATTTCATCATTACACTTTGTAAATGAAGATTTTTATTATTGTTCTAAGCTCAGGTAAACTTTTCTTCATTTTATATTAACACGTAAAACATGTCTCTTCAGCTAGGGTCATCCAACCAGCTAGAGGAATAACAAATCAAATTAATATCTTGCTTTGTCATCAAGACTATTGTGCAATTAAAATGAGAAATTTGAAATATCTCTTTCTGTTCATTTTTAGCATTTGATCTTAGCATCATATTTATAAAAAATATGGCTTTCCTGTGTTGTTCCTAAATGTAACTTTTTGGATAAATTTCCAGACAGAAATAATTCACAAAAGACCACTTTGGTAATAGAAGGAAATTTTATTGATCAAAATATATAGAAATCGCAATACTTTTAATGGGCTATCCTATAATTACTTGAGTGTACATCAAAAATTTGATATCTTTTCATTCTGAATTCTTTAGAAAAGTATCGATTTATTCTAGAAAGACCTATTTTTAATCCATTGATATCTCTCTACATAATTATAAATGTCTCGGAAATAGAAAATGTGACGAATACAAATGTTTCATCCCACAGCTTGACTGTAAAGCTTCCCGAAATTATCTGTCAACCTTGATCGGATGTATTTCGGAAAATTTTCCACTTTCTTTACCAGAATATTAATTAACAAAGAATAGCTTCCTAAGTACTTTTTTCCGCTTATTCATTCGAGTCTAAGGATGTTGGCAGCATCAGATGGCAATGCCGAAAACGACTAGATGACAATTAATTTCTCAAATCTCAAACTTGCCTTTTTGAAGGATCAATTTAGATCTTGTAAAGAAGTATGGTAATTTTATGCATTGAAAAACAAAAAGTAGCTTTATTTCAAATGGCCACAAATACTTTTCGTGTAGAAGATTCTATTTTTATGTTTGAGGATATTATTTGACTATCTTGTCGTGCGAGAAGTCAGTCTCCATCGGGTCAGATTCCAATGATTACACTTTGCTAGTAGGTTAACTGTTTGTTAAGAGATTCGTTTGCATGTTTTTCTGGTGGGGTTTCATGTGAGATTTCTTCTTAGAAACTAAGCAAGCATTCAAGAAATACACAGTAAAACTTTGTAAAATGCTCCTAAGAAAATTAATATTTTCTCCCGTAAAATGTCAATCTAATTAAACTATTTGTTCAAGCTGTACCATAGGAGATTTCGATTAGAAATGATAAGAAAAAATACTTTGGGAGAAATGAGAAAGGCATTTATAAATTCATCCCTATGTATTCATTTCCATGAGGGAATTGTGAAATCTTGCATAACTATATCATGATTATATATTTAAATCTTAACGAGGAAAGACATTGCCTAATTAATCTAGTCTTCGTTATGATCAATTTAGCTCTGGGATCATCTGCTCTAAATAATTCATCACCAAGGTAAACAAAATCATGAAAATGGAAACATGTTTAATGTTATTTCTCCTCATATACAAGAAATACATTATGGGAACACAGTTAATTATGTAAAAGGCACGAATATTCTCTCAGAAGAAGGATGCATTTTATCTCAACGATATAATTTGCCAAAAAGACTCTTTCTTTACAAGAAAAACTAGTGAAAGTTTAGAAAAAAGGACACGTAATTGAAGAAATTCAAGACTTTAATTTTAATGAATACAGCTAGAATGAAATTATTAAAAGAATCAGAATTTTACCCCTGAATTTCGATCTTTGTTAATTTTAAATAAATTTTGAACGAAAAAAACTTAACGCACCAAGAATTTAATACCAACCAACATAATTTCAATAAACTAAATTTTTTCTTCAATTAACCCATTCGAATCCGTTAGAGAAGGTAGCCTGAAAGATTGATTAAGTGGTCGAATTTCGCGCTTGAAATATACCAGGAAATTTAGTCGATAGTCTCAACCTTTATTTCCCTATATAGAACTATTATTTCAAGTCTTGAGCAATATAACATATTTTACTTCTGATGATAGTTTTTATTTCGTCGGATAAATTGGCAATATTAATATTAGGTTGTGCGATAAGTAATGGGACTGATCACATAGAGCAAGATAAAGACTATTAGGGAAATGACCTATGAAATCAAAGTGCTCCTCCTGAAAAAAGTTTTAATCTCTTTTTTGAAATGGGGTTTCGTGTTGTCCTGAAGAGGAATGAGCCTACAGAATCTCGGATATTTTTATCCAAGACGAAATGAAACCTGAATGCTCTAGAACCCTTAATTGAATCTTTAAAAAAGGATTTATGCATTCGAAAGTACTCTCTGATGGCCCAGTTCCCAAGTAATACGCCTATCTGGCAATCTGCCGTAAAACCTTTCTAATCAAAATACTAAAAAATATTGATGTTTTTCAATTCTAGAAATATCTAATAAGTTCAAACGAGTAAAGCGATTAATTATTTTTCTAATGGTACCAAATTTGTTCGCATTCATATTAGTTTTGGAGGATAAAATTTTTGTTCAAGTTGGAGTCCCATTACTTATCGCACAACATACATTTATAAATCAAGCCGGCATAAGATTAGGGAAATCAAAAGTTCTATTACTAAATATTCGTCTTGTCTTTAAATCTTCAGAGTGTGTTCTAACTTATCAATAAATGAATATTTTCAAAGAAACTCGGTAATACTTACTTCAGAAAAGTAATCTATTTCATAATTTACACTAAACGAACCTCAAGAATCCCAAAATAACTTTCCAAGAGTTTTCTATGTATGGAATAATTCAAGAATCGTAGAATTTATTTTTCATCTTCTTAAAAGTATATGAGAATTTTTAATTTCATAAAATCGACTTTGTCAAAAGGTATCATTAAAATCTCGTTTAGATGTGATTTAATATATGTTTCTAGAACACTTTTAGTTATGTCTAAACATTTTTGAATCTACTTGCTTACTTTTAGCCCGAATAGCTTCAGATCAAATTCACTCAATAATCTAAAGTGTCATAAAAAACACAAGGAATGAAATTCTAGTAGTAACAGTTGATCAAGAAACCCTGACTTTCCTGATGAATTAAGAAGAAAAAAATCTTATTTATGTACACGAACAAGATCTAATGCATATGAAAAATGAGTAAAACTTTATGGGTTGAAAAAAGTATTTTTCTTTCTCTCATATGTGTGTTTCCAGACAATGTTTACTTTTCCTGGTTTATATCTCTACTATAGATATTATTCTCTTTTGTTCTTCTATGATTTCTTAAATTTTACATCTCTCAGCTATCTAAACTCTATGCAAGGCATGTATTCAACTTTGGGGAGCTGTTATTTTTATTGAGTGGGATTTTTTTTTCTGTTTTTCCTTCGACTTGGCCCATTTATAGACAAATTTTTGTTACATAGATTTCCTTTAAACTGATTGCTTCATCAAGAATGAAATTGATTAAAATTTGTCAGATAATGCTAGCTGCCCACTTCTCAATGTTTTGACCAAGATCAAAACGACCAACATTTTTGTGATCCCCATGAAATTTATGGAATAGAATATTTTAATCTAATATTTTATATTTCCGCGCTTGATTTAAAATAAATTTATTGTTTTAAACAGAATTTTGATCCATAATCATTTTAAGCTGAAATAATTTGAATTTCAATTTTAAATTCGATAATTTCAGTTTCAAATGTGAGACTCATTTAGAGGATTTGGAAGTCAAGTGGATATTTAGTAATAAAGCTTATATTTCACCGGATCTCGTCAGACTATTACACCGGCTAGAAAAAAATTTCAATTTGAGAAAAAATCCCATGACAACAAAAACTGTAGGCTTACACACTAACAAATTGAGTCAGATCTAGTAAATTCTCATCTTCATATCAAATAGTTTTATATTGAATAAATGTAAATGGGAAAATTCTGTAAGAAAAAATGTTATCGAGTTAGCTGGAATGCATTTTAATTTTATATTTTGTGGGTCCTCTCTTAAACTAGTTATTTCTCCTGTAAGGGATTCATCAATATTCATCAATTTAAATTATAACAAAAGAATTATATTCAAAGAGATATGTACATTTCGCCAGGTCTCGTCAGTCTCAATTCCTGGTTCAATATTTAATAAAATTGTTTTAATGAATTGTTTTGAATGAAAATTGTAAAAAAATATTTCTCTTGAGCAATTCCAATTGATGAAAAACCAAAAAACTTTTCTAGTAGGTAGAAAAGAAAAATTAAAAATCAATTGGGCCATGGTAGTTCTAAATTGTGTGTATAGTTCTTTTGGATACATAGACTTGGATCTTCCTTCATGATATGAAATTTCACTCTGATTTTAAGGTCCATACTTTGATCGCTTGAATTCTTACAAATTATCTTGAAATTGTTTTCATTCGCCTCGCAACCGCACCTAACAATGTGTTTCTTAATTGATGAACTATTCTTGCTCAGATGTTCATTGATCCTTATCCCTAACCTTCTCTGTATTCTTCCTATATACCTAGCTCCACATGATGCCTGAAAGCAGTAAATGAGATTTGACTGTTCCGATTCGTTCAGCTTATCTTTAAGTTGAAATTTGAAGAGACTTATGGTCTTGTATACAACCTTCAATTGTATATCATTATAATGTTCATTTACAAGCAAATTCAATTTTCTTCTTAGTTCATAGCTGAACCCATCTCCTTTAAAGTTTAATTTTATGAAAATAGGAATAGCTCCTTCAATTTGTTCTTCTTCTGTTTGTTGAGTTGCTTCATCTTCTAAAGCTTTCTCTATGTATTTCTGAACAAATCTTTCAGGGTATCCATTTTCTTTCAGTCTTTTTCGGATTTCATTAATCTCATTCAATACTTCTTCTTCACTGACTATTCTCTTGGTCCTTTTCACAAGTCCTATTATTAATCCTGATTTATAACTCTTTGGACAAAAACTCGAGAAATGTAAATACTTTCCTGTGTCTGTTTTCTTCCTATGTATGGTTCTCTCTATACTCCCATCTGGTTTCCTTGTCAACTTTACATCTAAGAAACTTATCGAACCTTCTATTTCTTGTTCCTTCGTGAATTTGATGTTCGGATGTATCAAGTTCATTTCACTGAAGAATTCGTCGGCGGAAGCTTCTTGTTTCATGACAATGAACGTATCATCTACATATCTAACATACCTACTAGAAAAGTTTTTTGGTTTTTCATCAATTGGAATTGCTCAAGAGAAATATTTTTTTACAATTTTCATTCAAAACAATTCATTAAAACAATTTTATTAAATATTGAACCAGGAATTGAGACTGACGAGACCTGGCGAAATGTACATATCTCTTTGAATATAATTCTTTTGTTATAATTTAAATTGATGAATATTTCCAACTATCCGGACGTATATGAAAATGTACGTATATTTTTATCTAATAATCATCAATATTCAGTTTATATAAAAAACAGAAATAAGCAGATTCAATAGAAATATAGACTCAATTTTGCTTTGAAACAGCTGAAAGAGGCATACTCCTTAGTTGTTCTTACGTCTGATCCAAAGTGAATTAACTCCTCCACAGGTATTTTTTCCATTATAAACCATTGATCCGATCGTAAACGAATATCTCCCCAGATTGAATATTAAACACTAATTGTTTACTATAGTTAATGACATTTCCAGTGATTCCTCATGAATTGAATTTAATGGACGAAATAATATTAATAAGTGTTATAAACTAGTCAATAAATGGGAGCTGGTATTGAAACAGAAAATCTTGTCCTAATAGAATCTATCCACCCGCGTATGTTATAATTCGAATGGAGCCACTCGAAAGAACCTCTTGATATTATCATCTTTTTTGTATGTATTATACTCTTTATAAGTCAGATCTAACTTGGTTACTTAACATTTTCGATAGTTACACACTTTCTTTTTTAATTGAAACAAATTTATTGTGTAGGGATTTTCTGGATGAATTTCTCTCTTCAATATTCCATCTAATGAAAATGAATATTTTGCATGAAACGTTTAGTTTAACGCAGAAGTTGATCAGTAACAAATAGGAATCGATTAGTTTCACGTATCCACCCGCATTAGATTTATGTGAGTACCGCTTTTCTTCGAATGATTCACACGGTCTTTGGTAACAAGAAGACAATGAAAAGTTGAATAACGCTGAAATTTTTGCTGTAAACTCTATGATGATATATATATCAATGGAAAATAATTTCAAATTCTACCGTCCAAGAGATTCAAACTCTGCACGTGTATTTTAATTGATTGTTTCCATTCATTGGTAGGAATTCTACTGTAGGATATAAGCTGAGCAAGACAACTTTTCAAGACAATATATCTCAAAAGATACATACATTATGTCCCACTAATTTTAGCTATTTTGAAATTCATATTCAAGCCAATCATTGAAGCCTGAATAGGGTCCTGCGTGTGAGTGAATATCGATGAGAAGGAAAGCGTTAGTTTAATGTACCGTCCGAAAAATGTATCATTGAGTAGGGAGTTTACCCTGAAGTGATATTTTTAATTTTAGTTAATAATAATGATAATACAGTAGTAAATTTATTTTTAAATAAACCTAATTGACATGAAGATGAGAATTTATTATTTTTACAAAAAACTCGATATTTTTCTCCGGATTCACAGAAAAAAATAATTTTTTGAATTCTAAAATGTAATGATCTAATAAAATGTGGATATTCGAAAAAATTCCGAAAAAAAATCAATCTGACCAAAATTACTGTGGGAAATCGAACCATTTGAATTTTTGGATTATCACAAAGTCAAATTATCCAAAATCTGGAAGTTTAACTTTTTCTCTGAAAAAGTAAGATCTTCGCTACCTCTATGGCCAATTTCGAATTCTTTGTTCAATATTGATCCTAAATATCATCATTAACTGCTTCTAATCATCAAAATCGATAAAAATTCTGGGTTCATGAGTTGAAAAAGTGGAAATTTGGTACATTTTCGAAACTCGAAAAACGGGCTAATTTTGGTCAGATTGATATTTTTCAGAATTTTTTCGAATATCCACATCTTATTAGCTCATTCCATTTTAGAATTCAAAAAAATTATTTTTTCCTGTGAATCCGGAAAAAATTTCTAGTTTTTTGTAAAATAGTAAATTATCATCTTCATGTCAACTAGCTTTAGAACTGAAAAAAGAAGATTTCTTTTATTTTAGAAAACCCCACATTATTATCTTTTCTCCATAGAGAATCATTTAAAGAAAATATATCCCTAGGAACAGTAGAGAGACTTCTAGAGTGAGTAAAAACTGTTTTTGTTTTAATGGATAGAAAAAGCATTCACTTTTTCTTTAGTCCGCTGTACTTATAGAACTGCTAGATTTATTCTTTCAAATTTTTGTTGAATTTCAAAAAAACTATATTAATGTATTTCACTACTTCTATTGTTATCATTTCTTTTTCCTTTAGAAATTTTTTATTTTCCCTTAGCTATGCAGCAAAGTAGCTAATCTCTCTTAATCATAGCTGGAAAGTGCAAAATTATTTTTTAAAAGTGGCACAATCTTTTTTTGATGATATTCCTTAAAAATTGCTAGCCCTTTATCAATGTACTTTATTTTGAGCCAATCAGATTCGAGATTGGGTGGGCTTCAAAGAAAGTTAATGACGAATAAACACTCATCTTGTATTCAGATTACTAAAATGTCAACAAGATTATGAATCAATGAATAGTAATTTAGGGGCTTGTGTGTTCAATTAAAAACAAAACAGTTGCGTAAAATGCAGTTTCCTCGATGATAATTATAATTATAATCAAAGCATTTTTTGGATAAAAATGCCAAATTTTTATTATTACAGTAAATTTTTTAACAATTTATCATTCGTAATATTTCCCTGAGGCTTTTTACTGCACTAACTAAAAGTATGAATAAGGATTACAAAATAATCAATTCGATTTGCTCAATAAAGTTTAAATTTGTCTAAACCAGTTTTTCAATATTCCCAACAGCAGATGACCAAGCAAATGGCCTAGTCTATAGAACAGTGGTTAATGGGAGAGATCATGAATCTTATGTTTATCTTTCAAGAATTATTTAGTTAGTCAATAGCTTAGCTATCAGAAACTTGTTATATAATCATGTAGATTATTGATAGTTTCTGTGTTCTATAAAATTTGGTGTGAATTCCCTTAGAAATAGTAGTTATTTTATTATCTAACTTTTAGCTAGTATATAAACAGCCAGTTAATTTTGCAATTTTTCCATTGAATCAGTAGTAGACCTAAAACTGCTCGATGCGTAGACTAGGATTTATGGTTTTTACGTGAAATCTTTTAAATTTTAATTTAGGAATGTTGTGTGATTATTCTGATTTAACTTCATGATTTTAGATTACAGTAAAAATATTTCTATTGAAACATCTTATTTTTATTGAAACACGAATATTTACCCCCTAATTAAGTATTATTTATCTCGATCTATCTAAATGTATAGAAATCTTTAATGAAATAAGAAGATGCCAGATTATTTCACAAATAAAGATCTCTATTTCGGGCATACTCATCAATTGTAAATCTTGACCAATAACATCACCTTTTTTCTTTCTTGTAAAACCAGTATTTATATGGCATGTATCGCACTGACGAGTATGCCCGAAATAGAGATTTTTATTTGTGAAATAATCTGGCATCTTCTTATTTCATTAAATATACTTATGACATCGGTAGCTCAGCTCAAAACCAATGTTAAAGAACACCTTGCTGCATTCTGATTGGTCGAGATAAATAATACTTAATTAGGGGGTAAATATTCGTGTTTCAATAAAAATAAGATGTTTCAATAGAAATATTTTTACTGTAATTGTTTTATCATTTTAAACAAACCTGAAATTTGAAAAAAAAAATCTATACTTGAATTAATTCTATAAGCTACGAAAATATTTCACTTCTCTGAAACAAAAAATATAATTTTGAACCAAGTAGTTCTTCAGGGAGCAGTTCGGTATAGATTGATTATAACGTTGTTCGCTTGCTACCTGACTATGTTGTCTTTTGTATTGGTCTTTCTGTAGAAAAAGAAAGGGGAGAGAAAGGTGTAGTATTTCTTAAAGAATAAGGATTATAAAAATTACAGTGATTGTTATTGTAATCAGAATTATTAGAGTAATAACTCTGATAATATGTAATTCATCACTTGAAGGAAAACTAAAATTAAGATTAGAATAAAAAACATTTAGATTACCCTGATAAAAATAGTTAGGACTCACACAATATTTCGAATACATGTCGTATTCTTCTTCTGGCGTGAAATTTTTCAAAAAACCAATCAGATTTCTCCTCAACTTTAATTAATCAATTCTAACCAACGATTTCCAAGATTCATATCCGTCTTATTACTATTAAAAACCTCGATTAGTTTATAGAAAGAAAAATATTTTTAGGATAAAATGAAGCGTTATAAAAATTGATATCAAAATAAATTGAAAAAATGAGGTTTTCGATAATAATAATAATTACTGACAGGAAAAGTTGTGAAAAAATGAAGAGAAAACGACGTAAGGACAGTGGACAGCAGAAAATTGATCAGTTTATGAAAAGGCAGAAATAATTAGTTGTGAGTAGAGTCTTTCACGTTGATAACTCCCTTTCTTTGCCCCTCCCCTAGTGAGGGCTAAAATGCAATCACGAAATGGACTAATGGAAGCCAGGGAATATTTTGCATTATAATAGTATTTAAATATTACCGGGGTAGAGTCTGAAGATAAATATAACGTTTATCACTCATATATGCGCTAGTTTTCTCTAACCTTCCTTATGAGCCAAACGAAAAATATTTTTAGGATAAAATGAAGCTTTATAAAAATTGATATCAAAATAAACTGAAAAAATGAGGTCTTCAATAAATAATCAATAAATAATATATTTTATTCGCTAATTGATTTAGAAGCGAGTTCACACAAGTTCGGGTGAATGATGCTTATTTTAGGCTTAAACTGTTTTAATATTTTTAGAATATTTGAAACAGGTTCTTTATTTTTTTCTTTAAAGCGATTCCCTAATTCTGATTCTCTAATCCAAAATATTCTGTAAGCAAAATCTTCTAATTGCATTACGGGTCAAACAAATGCGTAATCCAATCTTTTTCCGCTCGCTAGAATAAGTCCAATGTATAAACTTTCCATTTCCTATAGCAGCGCTTTACCTTAGACTATATTTAGATGTTAGTTTTAGATAATGTTACTAATTAGTTATTCATTCCTTGAACTAGATTTGGTTTTATTTTAATCGAAATTATCTTTTACTGTCAGTTGGATCATTTTGAATGTTTTCTCAGATCTTTACCTAAAATTTTAAGAATTTAATCCCTAATATTTCATTTCTATCACATATCCTTTTATCAACTCAAGGTTCAGAGAATAATTCATTGCCTGAACTATATCTGCTAAAGCTTTGGATCGAAAAATGACCCAATATATGATCGATAACTTCTGTACTGAAAATAATTGCATCAAAATACCGTTAGATTCGTGATTAGCTTATTAAAGAACGAATGCAAATCACGAAAAGATTTTAGGGGTTTGAGTAAATTCCAATCTTGTTAAAATTCAAAACTTAATGATATCCTTTAGCCTGAAACAGAAAATTAGCCAAATTAAAAAAAATTCTAGTCAAAATTCTAAAGAAAAAGTTTTTACTTGTGCCAAATTCAAATGGTGTTTACTCATCGAAAAGAAATAGATGTAGTTTAATGTGAGTATAGCCACTGAATACATATTTACACTCGGGCTTATTTGGTACATTAATTGATCCATCTTTTCTTTTTTAAATAAGAGATTGGATTAAAACCAATATTTAGTTTATCAGTTCAAGCAGAAATAACCTTTCTCATTCATTCATTTGTTTGCTGAGAAAGAAGAGCTCATCAAAATTCAGCTTGATTTAAAGGTTTTATTCTTTAGAGAATCTTCTTCGGCTCATATCCACATATAACTCTTAGCTTTTAGATGTTTCATTTAGATTTTTTGTGTTAATACATTGAGTTAACCTCTCAAGGTGAGTTTCTTATCGTTTAGAACTGAAATTAGCTTATTTCCCATCACTGTACCAACAAGGCGTAAATATAGTGGTCGACAAAAAAAAGTATCCAGTCTAAATTCATATTAACTTATATATATGAACTCCTAATAAAAGAAACTATACATCATTCGATAGAGAAAAAAAAGTTCTATCCGTGTATGAACTCTGTTGTATTTTAAATTCATTCATAGACTTTAAAATTCCGTTTTACTAGTTTCCATTGAATTGAAAAACGACAAATCAAAAGTATCCATTTTTATTTTGTAAAATCTCCGTTGTTTTGAACAACACTCAGACATCTTTTAGGCATGGAGTAGTAAAGACCTTCAACTGTGTCTTTGTCTATAGATATCCATTCCTTGATTATGGTTTCTGTCAAATCTTTCTTATTTAAAAATATTTTCCCGTTCGCATAAACTTTTCGAGTTAAAATTCCCCAAAGGTTCTCGATTGGGTTCAAATCCGGGCTGCGTGAAGGCCAAGATAATAAATCAATATTGTTATCTGAAAACCACTTTTTAGTCGAAGCAGATCGATGGCAAGGCGCATTATCTTGTTGAAAAACTAGCATCTCTTTTTCGATTTCCTTCTTAAACGGTAAAAGTTGATCTTCAAGTAACTTTTGGTAAGAATTTGAATTCAATTTTTCGTCTATTACAACCAAGTTGCCGGTATTTTTCGATGTAATAAAAGCCCAAACCATGATACTGCCACCTCCGAACCCACGCTTGATACGTGTCGGCTTAGGCAATGATTTATCTATCCAGCAAGAAGTGAGACCATCTGGACCATCCAAATTGAATTTTTTCTCATCTGAGAAGATAATCTTTGACCATTCCTGGTTTTCAATTATTCTTTTTGATGTCCAGTCTTTTCTAGCTATCTTGTCTTGTTCACTCAGGTTAGGAATGTTTCTAGGTCTTCCCCAAAAGATTTCAGGAATTTTTTTCAGATAACGCTGTATTGTCCTTGTGCTAACTGACAAATTGAGCTCAGATTTTATTTGCAAGGCAGAAAATCTTTTCTTAGTGGCAAGAAATTTTATTTTTTTCCCTTGTAGATTAGATATTGAAATCTTCCGACCTTGTTTTTTCTTATTTTTTGGGGGGGATTTCGGATTGAGTAATGAGCATATTGAGCGATGGGTACATCCAATTTTCTTGGCAGCTTGTCGCATGCTCATACCGTTCTTTAGCAAGTTTAGAGCGAGAATTTTGTTCTCTGTACTCAACTTCGAGTATTTCGACTTAAGACCAGTAATTGACATTTTTTCAGCAATTTTTTTCGTTTTTTATCTGAAAAGAGCTAAAAGAGAATATTGCAAATAATCTTCTTATTGATAAATTATTTTGAACAGACAGAATATTAGCTGTAAAATGAATACTTTTGATTTGTCGTTTTTCAATTCAATGGAAACTAGTAAAACGGAATTTTAAAGTCTATGAATGAATTTAAAATACAACAGAGTTCATACACGGATAGAACTTTTTTTTCTCTATCGAATGATGTATAGTTTCTTTTATTAGGAGTTCATATATATAAGTTAATATGAATTTAGACTGGATACTTTTTTTTTGTCGACCACTATAGATTTCTTTTGATACTTACGTCCTTCCATTAAAAATGTAGAAATCAAGAAATCATTCATTCATACCTACTACTATCAAGAGTAATTCAATGAATTATTATTATTCTATAAATTTTAGATTGAAAGTTGTGAACTTATGATGGACAAGGCAACGAACCGGCATCGAGGTAAGAAATTCTTCTCATTTCAATCATTATTCATTTTTTCTCTATTTTCTACTTGTTGAGATATATATCGATAGCTTTTATCAGACACATTTACTTCTGAATTCATAATAGCTCTCCTGAAATAAATGAATAAGAAGTTGAACCAGTAAACAGAAATTTTCAATAGTATTGACACACAGAATAGAAATAAACAAGGATAATTCACGAGAGAATCTTTTAAATGAGATGATGACCAATCAATCAAGATAAAAATAGAGAAATCGATTTTTCCTTGTAGAACTGATAAAAAATTATCAAAAAATACTCATAAAAATTCACGTAAATTCTCTTAAATTTCATAGACTCCACTTGAGTATACAGAAGAAAAAGATCAAATCACTTATTGAACATTTCTTTAAAGAACCATCAGGAGTATAGAAAGGCTATATAAGAAACAAACAAGAGAATTAAACAACGAAAAATTTTTTACTCTAATATTCAGAATTAAAAACGCCAAATTTTGAATGAATTTTTTCAGTGAATTTTACTACAAGAATGAACAATGTGTTTTTATGAATATCATATTGAAATCTGTAAATTAATAGAGTCTTTTGGTTGTAGTAAATCCTTCTGAATGAAACTAAATAACTTAATTTAATTGCCGGTACTATTCTACTTTGAGACTTACTCTAATTTTTTAATAAATTTCACCAATGATTTTAACTGTTCTATTCAAACCGCTAAGAAAGTTTACTCAATACAGTAAATAAAATCAATGCAGTTCCGTACATCTTAGGAATCATCAGCAAACCCCCTGGGAATTAAATTTAAATTCCTAAGTTTAGGTGTGAGAAAGAAAAATCATTTTTTAGCGTTTAAGAAGATTTTGAAACTTCACTTCAAACACTTTATAGTCAAATGATATTGTTGATTAACTCTAGAAGATACAAAATTTACAGAAATTCTTGATACTTGTGAATGATTCATCTTATTGTTTCAATTGAATGAGCTATAGAATAAGAGCTAAAGGTATCTTAGATTTGGGCATAATCTGCATTCATTAATTAAACTGAACTGAATATCTTACCATTACATAATGAAAAATGTAAATGTAAAGAATTTTAATTTATACTGGATAGAAAAATCCATGCCTCGGATTTTGTTAATCATTCTAATGGGAAATGTATGTTATTATTTTGATGGTAAAATCTGGGATAATATTGAATGAGGAACAGGTTACGAATAGAAAAAGAGATGACTCGATTGATGAAAAGTATCAAAATATTTTTTCCCTCCAGTGAATCATTCCCTAAAGAAGATGAATAAAATGTTTAATACTTTACTTTTCTAGTTATTTCTCATATAACAATTAATTTCATCACAAATAAAGTGACATTTTTATCGTAACTATCAATTCGGAATTCATAACTGGTTATTTTATCAAGAGAAAAATATGTTACAGTATGTTTATAAATAAACTAAAATATAAGTTTTGAGCCATTACGAAATTAGTTCATTATAGTAACATAAAAATATCTGGTTAGGTCTCAACAGCCTCTTATCGTGGTTAGATTAAATGATTTTCATTAAGTTATTAGAATTTTAATGAATTACAATGGTTAATGAATATTTTTCACTGTAAAATTGATTAAGAAAACTTCCTATTGGTGAAAAATCAAAAAATCCTCTTGATTTTTAAGAATAGAGAAGAAAAATTGAAAATCACTGAAAGTCTATTTTAACATTGATTATCTCTTGGATAATAAGTCGGCTTTCAAAACTGAATCCAGATTCGGAATTAGCGTAATTATTTTGGTTTATATATAAATCATCTACTAATTCGTCTTTTACGTGTCATATTTATTTAGATAGCAGTGTGCTAGTCCTGAGTCAAATTTAAAGACATGTTATTCATTTCTCCACATTTGAAAGGAAAGCTATTTGATATTAATCTTTACAAAAATCTCAATTTTGCCCTCAAAAAACTGGAAATATAACGATGAGGGATTTAGAGTTAATTTTTTAGGTTCGTAAGGAAATCATATTTGCTAAATACGATCCTAAAAATATTTTTATTCCTTCTCACACACGAAATTAATAATAAAATTATTCATCAACAAGTCCCAAAAGTGATAATTTTCGGTTTTTTACTTCAACCCATAACAGCAGGCCTGTAAACTACAATTCGTAATTATTTTCAAAATTTTTGATTCCCGACTCAATCAAAAAATAGCGTGGCACTCTCATCCGTAGAGCACTGCTCGTCTTTAAAAAACAAGCAAACTTAACATTTCAATCTGAATTCTAAATCCAAAATATACATTCAAGTTTATCTATAAATCTTGAAAAGACTTTTGTGAGTTAAAAAAGACCAGAGATTAACAAAAATAGATCTGATCGGTCTCTTGTTTTTGTTCGCCACCTCATAGGTGAGTGCGTGCGTGATACTTCGGGTATTTCTCTGTATTACTCAGGATGTTGGTATTATCCGAGTACAATTAGTTATAGTCATTGGCTACCCAAAATCAGGAAACTACACTTGGTATTTTAGTCGATAATGGTAAAAATATCAGGATACTCTCTGAAACATAGATAATTACAGTCTTACATGCTGTGTGGACTTTCCTTTAACATAACTATATTATTTCTAGGAAATTTTTCCATTTTTTCTGCCAAAATTATCCCTAGTACATTACTATTACTTTTTTCATTTCATTTAACAGTGTTTTTTTTCTTGCAAAATTCAGTATTCAGAACTTTAGTAGTAAAACGAAGGAGGAGGAGGAGAGATAATAATGATATTGGTGATCAGAAGAGAAAGAAAACTCTCTAAAGGAGAGCTCTCCATGGGAAATTTTTACCCAGTTGTTTTCCAATGACGACATGGCAAATAGAATAAAAATTATTATTATTATTTGTACAAATATTCATCATCTATTTCTTCTTCTTTTCCTCCACTAATTTGAATGACAGGAATTCGAATGAAATGCAGTCTGGAAAAAATCAACATTTACAGAGAAAAATTTCGAATAACATTTCTAAATGTCAAACCTTTCTATGCTTAATAGGTAACTCTATTTATTTTCATTGTATTGTAAGGCAATTAAAACTCTGGAATATACTAGAACTTTGTATTTTATCCCTGGAACAACGCGCTATAAAAGACAAGAAGGCTGCTCTGGTCTGAAAAACTGTAGCAAAATTCAACGATTCTCATGATGCTTGGTTATAAATGTTGCCGTAAATTTTGATACTCACGGAAAATTTCGTGAATTCTGAAACCATCTTCAGTCTTTATAAATCGTGAAGAACATTAAACTCGTTTATAGTGTACCAGCCATTAATCTCTCCATGCTTAGTTCGTATACGATAAAAGTTATCTTCATTTCTTTCTAACATAACGCCGATTACACAAGTTAGATGAAAAAGAATTTGATAAATCCTATTCAACTATAAATCCCATCAATATTAATGAGCTTGGGGACACCTCAGTTTGAATTCTCTACTAGAGAATCTCTGATATTGTAGAATAATATATTTTTCCAAATTTTTACGTGACCGGATAAAATCTTTTTATGACTAGAATCTAGACTAATTTCTTCCATTTAATCTTTCAGGTTTCGGATTCATTACATTTCTAAGCGAAGAGATTGCTGAAAAGGTTTGCAAAATTCATTATCATGAGATAAACGGGAAAATGGTAGAAGCAAAAAAAGCTCTTCCAAAAGAAGTTATCACCATCAGTAATACAGCTCTTGCCAAGCGCCAACAACTCTTTCAGACTGCAATATGTTAGTTCATTCGAATGAACGAAAATTTTATTAATTTCCGTATTAAATCTTTATTTTAGCTCAATACTTTCCACCTTCAGTTAATATCAATGGTCTCCTAGCCAATACAGGCTCCCTAAAAAGAAACATAAACTCTCTAGTTACAACACCGAGCCTATCAGTTAACCCAACATCTCATCTTCATTCAGCATATCAGCCCCTTTTGAATAGCCTCAATCCCCAGTCTTCACAACAACATCAAGCATCATTACTCGGTCTTATGAACTTGAATAATCTGAATCAACAAAAGAATAAGCCCAAGTTGGTTGGTGGACCAGTTGGTTATCATACAACAGCAACACCGAATAGCCTGATTAATAATTCGAATAATTCTGGTTACGGGATTGGTAATACACCAACATCGATTTCTTGTCAACAGAATATCATGAATGGTAAGCATTTTTTTCCCAGGAGAGGTAATTTTCATATTTTTTTCTTGGCAAACAAAGCATTTCAATAGGAATATTTTACCTCATGTCTTTGATATACCTATACACACTTTTATACAATGTGAGATTTTGGTTTAAATATCACCAGAAAATACAATTTCATATTAGAATAGTAGTAGTTAGACATGAATAAAACTGAGAAATTATCCAAGTTGGATTTTTTATATCTTGATCTAAAATACCAAGTCCAAATTTTACTTTCTCAATAAAGTGTTCCTTTGAGATTGCCCCTTTATAGCCTTTAGACTCTATCCCAGTTATAAATAAAATGCAAATATTTTCAGCAGTTCAGCTTAAATTGGTTTAAAGATTTTTACATAAATATTTTTGTAAGTATTTTTAAAATTTATCATTAAGTGAGCCTATAGCTTGTTGAAATAAAAAAATACTAATACTGAGTAGTTATGTATCTTCGATAAAGGATCAAGTTTCCACTTTTTCAACTTGATTTTCAATATTCTTGTTGAGTTTTGAGATTTGATGTAATTTAATACACAGATTTGAGATCAAAATCAGACAACGTTTTGCATGAAAAAAGGGGTTGAGGGTTTGATTTCCCATATGAATGACTAATTTCTCTAAACTTCATTGAATCATTTAATCAATTCTTCCTTTCACTGCTTCTTATCGATTAACTCGGCTCTAGGTTGGCTTTCAAAAGAGTGTTAAGTCACATTTGAAAGTTTGTTTTCAAAATACAAAACTATAGTTGATGATAAACAAAAAGTTGAAAGAGGAAAAATCTGAAAATATGTGTAATTTAACCCTGAATTCTTGATTACTGGAAACTTTTCAAGGAAAAAAAATGTATTGATAAACAACAAGATTTTATTATCCCTTATTTCAGTGAAAAAAACTATTCATAAACACAGAAAATCCTTCCAGTATAATTCACCTCAGTTAGATGCTAGAGAAAATTCGTCTATTTCAGAACATAGTGGAAAAATTTCACCTTTTTGTTGTTTTTATTGTCAGAATCATTGTTTTTACAAACCTCTTCAATAAAATTGATTTGGTCTCCTCATTTTTAAAATATGAAATTTTCCTTTTTTATTTTCAGGAGAAAATGGACTCTTAAAGGGGCCAACAAATCCCAGTTCCCTATCAATGCAACAACAGATGGCCCAACAAATGCTCATGTTAAATAGGCCTTCAAATCAGAATTATTTGAGTATGCCAGGAACAACATCAGATTTGTCTCAAATTAGTCTTTCATCACCCAACTCAAATCCTAATCAACAGATATTTCCCACGAACCAATCACCAACAATGGATGTAAGTTGTGATTCTTTTCGGTAAACTTTATACACTGTTAGGAATTGCCAAGGCTCATTCAACGATCAAATTGATCTACAGCTCCCACTTCAAGGACTACTGTATCTTAATTGAGGTAGATTTCTTTCCAACAAGTAGTGCTTAAATAGGGATAAAATTGAGTTGAAGTTGAGGACTTTCGAGATAAATAGGAGAATTTTCAACTTTAACTTTAAATAGCTAGAAGAGTCAATAGAAAAATTTCTTGTACTCACTTGTTAAGAATTTATTCCTAAATAAGATGATGTCATTTCTGTCTTTCTATCTCGTTCATGTTTTCTTCTATTGAAAGGCAAAGCACTGCAAATCGGGTTTTCAGTTTTTTTTCCTAAATTTTTCAAATTGGCACCCAATTTTCAATGAATTCTTACTACTAATTATTCACTAGAATCTTAACCCCTTCGATCCCAGAGGTCGTATACGACCTCTAAAACAACAGTTTTAGGCGATCGCTGCATTTTAACGGGTTCTAATAACAATTTCAATTTTTAGTATTTAACTCAGCAAAACCTCTTGTTGAATGGATCAACTGACGCATCCAAAGTTTTATTGGGCAACCAACAACAGGCATTATTCCATAACCTATCAGATAATTATCTCAAAAGTTTTCCTCAGTCCTTTTTGAACATGAATTGCTTCGATTTGACATCAATTGGTTGTGATCCAACAATAAACTCCCATCTTTTCAACTGGATTAATGACCCTTCAGCTCTACAGTTGAATTCCCAACTCAATACAACCAGCCCAACTAACAATAATAACAATAATGGTTTATTAACATCGAATTCCTTAATTGATAAGACACTTTCTATTCCGAATTCAGTAGAAATCAAAAACCCAACAAACAGCATGATGAATGTTCTCGATATGAGTCTCGATCAGAATGCTAAAAACGATAGAAATTTACTCATTCCAGCTAGCAAAATGCCCAGGTATGATTTAAATTTTTCAGTGACCTCTTATGCTTTTGAAATACTTATTTTGTCTGGAAAGAGTTGGAAGTTGTCACAGAATGAATTTGAGAACTTTGTATTTGTCTTATTACACATTAAAAATAAGGGTAACATTGTTTTTTATTTTATGCTTTATCCACAGTAGATTAGGTGAATGGAAAAATGGGATTCAAAGATGAAAACTTGGCTTTTAACAACTGCTAGTAAATAAGATTTTTGAAAAGTTTTAACAAATCAAAATGTATTATCTTATTTATTTATTATCAAACAGTAAAATAGGTCGAATAATAGAAAGTATACATTTGCACGATAATGAAGTGTTTCCTAAAATATCAACGATGATCCTGAAAAATAACGTTTAATTCCTCTCAAAACTTTAAATCAACGAAAAAGCCCACTCAAAATTTTAAAAGTTCCAATTTTTTAAAATTATTTCTCAAATCGGTAAAATTGTGAGTTTTGAATCGGTTTTTCGAGATTTTTGCAAAATTCATCGAAAGAATAGCTCTAGAAATTTTAAATGGAACACCTTAGTCTTCTTCTGCTAGGAATTTTAATTCAGTATTTCATTGTAATAAGAGTATGGTTGAAATAGAGCTCTATTTATAATTTCTTTCATTAAGGCCGTCATTGCATTGCATAACTTACAATAGGAAAATATTGATGTTTCAGTAAAAATCATAAATTACAGTCCAATCTGACATCAATTAGCTTGATTAGATTTCAAAATAAAATGTTTGATAAAAGAAGATATTTTTCCTTCCAATCATTTTTGTACATTAATCTGGTGGAAAGACTATAGTTGATAACTTTTTCCGGCAAGTTAATATAAATTTTGATTTATTGAAGCATTGATTTATAATTTCTGAAATCTTGTAATGATTAAAAGAAAAAGCGTTTCATGCTAAGCACATGTTAACATAGCCTGTTAGTAATCATATTTATTCCTTCGAATGTAATCAATAACCCTGGGAAATACAGGGTTATAAAATTTCTTGCTTTTTTGTCGAGATTGAAATCACTTTAACTCTTATTCCCCAGGCCAAATTCTCTGTTCTCCTTAATCCAGTTACTAGGAAATTTCATGATGAGCTTGTAAAACTAACGAAAATTCGGAAAAACTAGATTAGACAAGATTCCTGCTGGATTTTTTTTGGTTCAAAAAACACTGATGGTAATTTGAAAGAATATTTTAAGGTATTTTATTCTAGATCGATAACGAATCTGGTCATTTATAAAAATTCGGCTGTTTGTAAAGATGTTAAGCAAAAGTATTTGGCAAAACCCAAATTTTTGAAATTTCGAGAAAATACCTCTTAAACTTTTGCTATTCAATAAGAGATTAAAAGCATTTGAATAATAAATTTTATACCATCTGAAAGTATCATGAATTCTTAATGTGTTTTGATTGTATTTTTATTTATTCCAAAGAAATTTGTAAAAACTTTCAGAAAATTGCATATTATTAATATAAATGAGGAGAAATTTTCAATGTCTTTTGAAAGAAAGTCTAATGAATATTTGACCTTGTTCTAAGCCTATTTCTTATATAGCTGCTGGGAGATGAAGGAATTTGTAGAATTTACTTCTCTAGTGATAGCGAAGTGAAAATAAATGTTGTATTGGATTTGTGTTTGATAATAAAGATATTTAAGATTTTAAGCCCCTTAAAATCAATAGCTTTTTCTTACATCTTGAAAGGTTTCCACTCAAAAGTTTTTGCTGAAGTTAAGCTCTACTGAATGAAATAACATGAAAATTGCATTTCTTACTTGCTGAATTTAGTTCAAAATATTTATTAGACTTTTAACGTTATATCGTAGCTTGAATTATTGCTTAAGAGCATATGGTAAAATAAACCTAAATTTATTGCTGGAATCAACACAAAATAGGTTTCATTACCCTCTAAAATCTGGTCAGTTTGTTTATAAATGAATGAGTTATCACCAAAGCTTCAGATTTATAAATAGGAATAAATATTCATTACGAAATATAAAATATCTTTTTGATATTCTAGAAAATAGATATAAATTTAAAATATCTACTTTAGAGTAAATTGATAATTTATTTCTCTCTCTTTCAGAGTTCATTAGTAATAAAGTGGTCGATTTATTAAAAAACACAGCACAAAATATTTCCTGCACTTATGAAGATCAAGATTTATACGATAAACACAAAAGGATCGTCATACAGTTATTTTTGTCGTCTTCAGGACAAAATGTTCAATGTTCAACACAGACAAAAGTATTAATACTGAGATAAATCTTTTTACAATTAATAATAAAAAACATTTTTAATTCGATAAAGTTTGAAGATTTATTTTCAATTCCATTCCATGTTAGTTTAGTAATTTCTTAAAATCTCATCATCTCAATATAACGATCGAGGTGATGAATTTGGATTTCTCAATTTTGTTTAACTTTAACTTGGAAAGTTTATTTTAAATCTCCCAATCTTTTTACGAGTCGACAATGAAAGTTGAAATATTTTCTCTACTGTGTTTGGCAATTCTCTTGAGTAAGCGTAATTTTTAGATTCTGGTTCAGATACTGGTGTTGTGTTATCTGGTAATTCTCTCACCTGGGCTCAACGTGCTAGTCTCTTCTATCCCGGTGGTATCCTGCCCCAGGTTTACATTAGTGACGATCTTTACTACTCAGAATATTATCATCATCTTGAAAATCATAGTGAGTAGAATCTTGAATAAAACTGTCATAGAACAATTCGAAGCCTGTAGCGGTCAATACAAGGAGGCTTCCAAAGATAAAACTGTTTATTTCTGTCCCCCTGGACCAGATGATATGAAATACAGATATTGTTGTATCAAAAATGGTCTTGGAGATTGTTGTACCAAACGATCTTAATTGAATAAACTTCTTTTTGAATAAAGGATATATTCGAATTTACATCTAAACAAAAACCTTGAAATTAGATTCTGATTATTTTGAAAAATTCATGAGACAATTATCAAAGAAAAGCTCAAAAACATAAAACCAGCTTGATACTTGAAGAACTAAGATAAACTAAAGCTAATTGATATGAAGTTGGGAATCGATGATTTTCACAGATTTCTCGATGTTTTCATCAAGAATTCGAATTTCTGGAATCCCACTTCTACCATTTGAAGAAAAATAATCTGAAAAAAGATTATTTCTATGAAAAATATGACCATTTTTTAAATTTAAATTTGTCGCCAAAATCCCATTTTTTCGAACTTTGAGCTGAAAATTTTTATTAATTTGAAAATGGGAGGCTGGCCGAAAGAGTTTTTTTCAGGATTAAGATTAGACAAGAAAATCAATTCAACTGAATATGATCTCAAGCATAATCACATTATCGTTTGGGAGCGGGATTTCGATTTTTTGATCATTTAATCATCATCACTACTTGAAAATGTAGTAAATGTTGGTGATTTGATGGTGTTTTTAGTGCGCTTTCTTGTCTAATCTTGATCCTGAAAAAGATTTTTGATCACTGTCCCACTTACAAATCAATAAAAATTTTCAGCTCAAAGTACGAAAAAATGGGATTCTGACGACAAATTTAAATTTGAAAAATGGCCATATTTTTTTAGAAATTTTTTCTTCAACGGGTAAAACCGGGCAACATGAGTAGGATTCCAAAAAATATTTAATGTATTCAAATTTTTGATAAAAAATAGAGATTTCTGTAAAAATCATAGATTCCCAACTTCATATATAAAAGTATTTAAATAAATTCAAATAAATCAAATATTTAAGCGAAAAATAAAAAATTCCTATTGAACCTAATGATTTAAATTTTATTTAGATAGGCATAATTTCAATTGCAGATATGAGATTTTCAAATTTTCGCCTTCATTTTTCAATGAAATTTTTCTATGAAAAATGATAAAATCTGAATTATGGGACATGCTATCCTTTAAAATCAAATTTTCACGTCAAATTTAACTTGAATAAAAGTGTTTGGGGAAAAAATATGTATTTTTCCTTAAATACTTAACAAGGCCATTAGTTATGCATTTGGGCTTGGTAACTCTTAGTTGATCGAGGATAAAAGTAGCTTGTGCATGTATTACCTGGCTTTGTGATACACCTTGGAAGAAGTGCGGAATAATTTTTTACATCAACACTAGAGATTTGCAGATGAGAATTTTCCAAAATTCCGATTTTTCTTATAGTTAGAACTATCCTCTACCGGAGAATAAAGTCAATTCAACTTGGCTTCAGTAGGATTATTAAAATTATGATTCAGAAATCTTATTAAATCGTTGACTTCCGTTCATCTCAACTATCGAGAAGAGTGGGCAAATTTACAAAAAAAACACTTTAGTGATCGATTGATTTACTTCTTTTGAAAAATTCCTGTTAAAGTTTACTGTATTCATCCAACGGCGGGCACAGTTCTTAGAGAGGATACACCACAAATTACACAAATAATTATAATCTATCTCAAAGTATCCCTTCAGATGGAAGAAAGCATAATAAAGACAAATCTTTTCATTTTAATTAACATTGTTCCACTACCAATGATTATTTAACTCTCATTTAAGCAATTAAAAATTTTAGAACCAAACGAATCTTCTATCTCCTCCTTTAATCTGTTTGTTCAATCCAGTTAGCATGTTCTCGAATATTCCTTGTACACTGGCTTTCTGGTAATCTTAAGACTAACGGAATAGTTAGATAAACTTATAATACTGATAATAAGAAGTAATTCATATTTGGATCACTAACTAAGAATTCCCAATTGGGGACCCTACACTGTTGAATTGGTTAATAACTAATCTTTTTAGCCTTACCAAAACCTAGAATTCTGAGATTTATTTCCTGCACGATGAAGGAAATGATATTTTTACTGAGAAACAAGACTAACGGTATCATGAATTTATCGTATTCAGGTCCACAATTTTTTACTTCTCCGATGTTGTTACTCAAGTTATCAGTGACTGAAATTCTACAAAAAAAACTTACTAAGAGAAGCTCTAGATTTGATTGCATTTATTATATTAAAATGATTCTCATACAAGATTATGTAATGGCCAGAATATGTATTTTTATGACATTCAAAACATGTATTCTTTGTTTTACGATTTTAACTCATTGACCAAACATAAGATCTTTCGGATTCTTTTTCCGGACGTTATCCACTGAAATTTTCTACGTTTAATTCTTCTTCTCTATCTCATATGCTTGTCCATGAAATCTGGCCATTTCAAGCAATAGAGTACAAACGATGACAAGTAAATTTTAAAAATATTGCTCTGCAGCCTTAGTTTCTGACTAACTGGTCAAAATTGAGAGTTGGGTTTCGCATTTCCACGATAACTTATTAGTTTTCCATTTTCTAGGATCTGATTAGAATAAATTTTTTTATAAACCTAGTTGACACGAAGATGAGAATTCACTAATTTAAAAAAATCTCAATATTTTTCTTCGGAAAGTCAGAAAAAAAGCTATTTTTCGAATTCCATAAAAAATAAGGCAATTAGTTGTGGAAATTAAAATAAATTCAATCTGACCGAAATTAGGCCAATTTCGAAAATGCACCAAATTTCCACTTATTCAACTTTTAAACCCAAAATATTTATATCATTCGAATTTTTATACCAGATTTTACACCAAAAGATTCCTACTTCAGATACTCCAAGACTTTCTCTCCCCAACACTTGATTTGTTCATGTTCTCAATCAAGTTTTTTCCTACCAATAATGATCCAATCATGTCATGATATAAATTTTATTCAAGACCGAATATGGAGCCTGAAGAATTACAACAATATCCAATATTATTTTCTGAATAACAACAATCATCAAAAGCTAATTGACCCTGATCTTGCGGACAAACAAAATGGGGGT
This sequence comes from Gyrodactylus bullatarudis, assembly GCA_012064415.1. Lineage (NCBI taxonomy): Eukaryota > Metazoa > Platyhelminthes > Monogenea > Gyrodactylidea > Gyrodactylidae > Gyrodactylus > Gyrodactylus bullatarudis. The sequence continues at coordinate 342,352 of SSNU01000265.1, forward strand.
TTTCAAATGTTCTCATAGATTCATAATAATTTCCTGGACAAAATTTGAATCGATCATCTCTTAGGAGTCTCCCGTTGCCAAGGGCATCATTCAACTCATGTCCAATATAAACTCCAGCTGCCAGACCAGTTATACCGAATAGGGAAGCTTTTGCTAAAGATGATCTTTGAAAAAATTAGAATTTATTCAAAATTTACAAGCCCTTTTTCTTGATAATTTTATTTGGCCCTTTTGGAACATTTTTCTTTTTACCATTCATTAAACCATGTATAGCTGAATTGGCTAAATTATCAAATCGGGGTCTTCGATTACTACTAAATGGACTAGGCCACCGAGAGAATTTTGAAAAGCCATGTGTAATCAATGAAGGTAAATAACTAGACGATGCAGAGACAATTTTTTGTAGAGGGTGTGAATTTCTCCGTGCTGATGGACTGCGTCCAGCCCGGCGACTATCAATAGCTTGAATATATAGAAAATGTTAGTAAATAAATCATTTAAATCTCTAAAAAACACACATACTTGGCATAATCAAGATACCTACAAGTAAAAATACAAGCAATAATTTCATCAATGAACCAGTTTACGAATAATTCAGATGGTTTTTTCAAATATTTATATACAGTCAAGTTCATGATAGAAATTTCTTTCGATTGGCAAAATTGTAAAATCAATTTCTTGACATTTTCACAACTATTAAAAGAAATTCTTTATCTTCAAAATAAAGCTAGTCAGTATGAAGTTGGGACCTATCGATTTTTAAAAATGGTGCAGAAAATATAAGTGGTGATAATTATCGTAAATTCGTAATCTCAGATGTCTTTTACTGTGAAAAATTCATTCCCGAGATCCGACTTAAGTTATACAAATCCACAATTCTTCCGATCCTAAACGATGGCCCTACCTTCCTCTTACTCATTCATGAGATTTAAATTATTCAACGAAACTACCTTATCAGTTTTAGGTTCCTTTTTAACTAGAGACTCCATTTCTTTACTCCTGGAAATTACACCATCTTTCATAATGCAAAAGAATTGTGATCTGGGATAATGAGAGCACCAAAATTGCTGAAAGAAGCAAATCTGACCAAAAAAGTTAGAAGGAAAAATATACAATTAAATTTTTGACTAGAAATATTTCGTTCTTATGTACTTAGGTAATAAATCCCAAAGGAACGTCTTATTTGGTAATGGATTAGCCCATGCCGCTGAATGTTACAGCTTACTAATGGATCCCACCGAGACTGGTACGAGAGAAACTCAAAAAGCATTTAGAAATAATGGTATATGGTGTATACATATATGGTAGAAAGATCGTCCTCTTTTTGGACTCGACAGTATGCCACAACCTGAGACCTCTCGTATTGTAGTCCAATGTTCAATTCACTCGTCCAACATGCCATGCAACTCAAATTATTTCTAAATGGTGTCGCGTACCCAAAGGTTTTCTAACTAATGAAGTCCTCAAAAAGACTAGGTGCTATATTATCAGGAGATTTTGAGGGTTTCGCTTTTGAAATTACTCATCTTCCCTTTTCTTGACTACAGATCAGGAATGTAACCTCTCTGCTGGAACATCGAAAAATCTCGAATGCACTCAGTTCATCTATCTCCTCTAATTCCTTTCTGACTTAGGCAAATCTCAGTCTTTGCGTTTCTATTCTCTTAAGTTGCTGATCAACCGAATGGCCATTACAACCTGCGTTCAGTTAGAGCCTCTAACTTAGAGGATACTCAATTTTGCTCCTTCCCCTTCATTTCAATGATAACAAAATTGACGAGATTTTCTCATATTTATTATATTTTGTATCTGATAATCACAATGTACTTATTAACTAAAAAATAAAAATCTACATATTTGAGATCAGAATAATATTCCCAATCATATTTTCAAGTAGGTTGTTAAAAACAAGTCAAAATTTGTGTACTTTGCTTATATTATTTACTGACTAATATTCAGCTTCATACAGAAATTTATGTAATAAGTGCCGAATTTGGAGATTTTTTATCCAAATCGATCTTGTAAATTAAAAATAATTCTAAAAAATAATATGTACTTAAGAGTAGTTAGGAAAAATCATGGATAAATTTAAATTTCAGAAAATGTATTACATCTCATGTAAAATTTACATTGTAATTAATAACTAAATTTAATTTAGAAATTAAAAATTCCTCTTACATTTAAACTCAAAAATGTGTTACCTAGTATGATAGTTAAGAAAATCTTGTTTTAAATAATAAATAATTTAATTTTTAAAATGAAAGCTATAATACTGTTAGCAATCAGTATTTTGCTATGCTCTGTTCCAAGTACTATATATTAAATATTATTTTCAGTTAATTCATTCCTCGGAAGAAGCCGTAGTGGTAGTAGTTCGGGAAGCAGAACGAGTTTTGGCTCTAGAAGAACTTATGGTTCCAGTAATGTGGGATGGAATATTCCAAGCAGAAGAACTTCTTCCTATTATGGCAGTAGATTAAGAACTAGCAGCAGCTTCACGCATAAAACTGGATTGTAAGATGATTTATTTCAAGTCTTCTTAAGATCTGGTACAGCTAAAGCTGCCTTATTCGGTGCTGGAGGAGCTCTCGCTGGCCTCTACATTGGCTCGAAATTAAGATCTTCCTCTTATTACGGTGGCATGAGGAATGATAACAGATTTCAAGTATGCCCTGGACAATACATTGATGCTTACAATACGCCAGGAACGACTCATTTTGTTTGTCCACCTGATCCTGACCACTTTGCCTTGAACTCTTGTTGTTATGATGGTAGTATAGGTTATTGTTGTGATCAAGGTTATAGTAATTATGGAAGGTATTTTTAGTTTCATTTTGATATTAAATTCTCTAATAATTCATCTTTTTATTCTAGAACTGTAGGCTCTTCTGTTTCTGGTGCTATTGGAAGTATCATAATGTTTGTTTTATTCGGTCTTTGCATTTACTTTTGTTGCTGCAGAAAAAAATCTGACCAAAACCAAGTTCCTGTAGAAATGCAAGAACCCGTGAGTTATTTTAGTTATTCATTAATCTCGGAAATAATTTCATAGATGTTTTCATATTTCATGACCATAAATAGTTCCATGTCATATGATGTCTACTTTCATATTTTTCTTTCCATATATTCTTTATACCTAGATTTACTCTCCTTATATTCCTGGCTCTTTTCAAATGAGAAATTATTTTCAAGTAAAATTAGTTATTTCTCAGATTTTTTGTTGATTTTTAAATAGTTAATTTCTATTCTTATTATGGATTAACAAAAAGCTTTTTTGCTTTTTCATTTGGAATAATCAATCAAAATTCGCAATATTATTTCTGATTTCACTTATATTAGAATATATATTGCGTCAATTGTCTTGAAAACCTACTCAATTAAATCTATTTTTTTCATTTTTGTTTTCAAAGAATGGTCCTTGGATGCGTCACGCCATGCCAGATTATTAAAAGGGCCAATATCCTGTTGTTATTGGTATTGATAGCATTGTTATATTTCATCAATCAGTATTTTTAAATTATTTATTTAATAGTTGTAATAAAATTTATTTTGTTTGGAATAATGTTCACTTGACCATGATGAAAAAATAGATCTATACTTGAGGCTAGCTTTATAAGTAGGTTAAATGTTATCAGGATTGAGATTCAGTGTTTTAAAACATGGCTCATGAATAATTTTGGTAAATATTTATATTCTTCTTCAAGTAAGATTATTATTGATCGATGAAACCTATTTTGATATATTCGACGTGTCCTTGTCTCTCTTTCAGATGTTTTTTGACAACTAATTAATATTCTTCTCTCATTTGTTTATATTTTCTTTTTGTCATTGAATTCTGATAAAAAATCATCTTATTCAGGAGGACGATCATCCCCCAGAACCGCAATTTCCTGGAGAAAAGAGCTATCCAGATTATCCACCTCAGCCGAGTTATCCCCCACAACCTCCTAGTTATCCCTCTGCCCAGCCACCTGCATATCCATCGCAAGTGCCTGCTTACCCACCTCAAGCTCCTTATCCTCCACCTCCGTCTGGCGCAGGTCAAGCTTATCCAACTGCACCTGGTTGGAATTAACGAGATTAAATTTATTTTTCGTTTCATTGAGAAATACTCACTGATAATTTATTATCTATCAGTTACATAAAGAATTTTGAATTTTCAGTTTTAATCTGTGTATTTGTGCTTAAAGCCATTTCAATTAACTAAAAAATAAATAATTTCATTCAAGAAATGATCTCTTTTGGGTTAACATTGAAACCTCGTATTGTGTAGATGGATTCTCAAATGGCTACAAATTCTTGACTAAATCACACTAGTTACAAGTAAAATCCAAAATCTAAACTCAAAAATACCAGCTAATCAAGTAGAAAGTCAGGCCTCAACAATGAATTGTGATTCAATAGATAACCCAAAAACCATGCTATATTTAGACCAATAAATAACAGGAATTTGATTCTTCTTTTCCAAATGAATCATTTATATTTTCTCATTGGATTTGAAAAACATCCATATGTATTTCTTATATGAATGAATTACACTTTCCTTTCATTGTTCAACTTAAAATAGATTTGTATTCAAATTTACAAATCACATGACGTTGAAAAGTTTGAATTACTTTCATCATGTCCGAATCTCCAACCAAATTCGAAGAAATGAGTACAAATTCAGAGACTAATGGATCTTCTGCTACCGGTATAAGTGGAAGTCTTGTACTTTTCCTCTTATTCTGTCTTATCATTTACTTTTGCTGGAGAAAAAAATCAAAACATAACCGAGACACAAGAGGCTGTCAAGGACTTGTGAGTTATTTTAATTCTCATGTTTGATTCACATTGTAATATTTTTTGGATATTTTTAATAAACGATATTCATTGAATATTAATTTGAAAATAAAATTTTTTTTCGTGAAAATATAATCTTAAATTAGTTTTATCACAGACTTTACATGTCTTCGTGAATGGTAGCCCTAAAGTTCTCGAGCACATAATTAGCTTATACATTTAGAATTTATTAAAAATTTAATTTTAAAGTTGTTTTTGAAGAATTATGTTTGTATTTTTGATAAAAATAATTATTATAACTATTTAATTAAAATTTAGCCATGATAAAAGCTAAACAACTATTGATTGGTCAAACTACAGAAAAAATCAATAAACATAAAAATTGATGGCCTTAAAGGGACTTCCATTTGTTTGAGGTCGAAATTTTGGGCGTCCAGAAAAAGTGTTAATTCATGAAGGTCTAGTAATAATAAGATGTTGTAAAGATACTTTTAATGTTTGTGATGGGTGTATTGAGCAGTGTTAGAATGACCAAAATAGACGAGATTACATATATCTGATAATAAAACTAATTTTTTTGATCGAAATCTAAACTAGGCATGGATGAGATCTTACTTTTTTTCTATCTTGACTGTCAAACATTTTGATCAAAATTAATTTATTCAGGTAGAAGATTATACACCAGAACCACAATATATTGGAGAAAGGTCTTATCATGATTATACAATTCAACCTCCCAGTTATTCTCCTTCACAGGCTCCTTATCCTCCACCTGCGTCTGAGAATAGAAGAGCTTACCCAACAGCACCTGGTTGGAATTGACTAGATTGCACTTATATTTTTTACCTAGTCATTATTATTTCTTAGAAAAATCTTCATCAATATTTCACAAGAGAAAAAAATATTCATTCCAAACTGGACAGTAAAAAGTGCTAAAAAGAGATAAAAACTTGTTTAATTCTTCCTGACTAATCCACGAATTACTTCCGTTTAGCATTTAAGAGCTACTCATAATCAATAGAATAATTATATTTGATCCTTGATGTAAATACAAGTCTAGAATAAACATTAGTAAAAGTAGTTTCGATTGGAATACAAGCAACCTTTTTCGAAAGTCTCTTCCAGACGTTCTGGTACTGAGACGGTTAACTACCTTCTGCTTCAGTAGCATGTGACGCTATTAGTTTAAATCCTCTTTAATCTTATCTTAGCGCCCTGTAGTATTCCTATTGGTATCCTGCTGGGTTTTATTTTTTTTCAAATCTGGACCTGTAAGGCTTTTAGATGAAATTGAAGAGAGTTTGGAAAAAACCCTCTGAGAAAGGTACTCAGAAGTATCTCAGCACTGAAACTTTTGTGGAAAAGTTGGTTCCAATTACATGTACTTTTGCTTTTTTTTTTAAGACACTCATAATCTTTGCATTAATTAAACTAACGTTTTCAATCTCGAAATTTTGAGTTTGTTGACTCGAAGTCATGCTAGAACGAATGAAAGATTATTAGTGAATAAAGTTTTATTTTCATCGCTTTTCTTCAGACCAAACTCCGATTTTGGATAAATTTATATTCATGAGGGTTTAAGGACCAATAGCAATTAATCATTCAAGATTGACCAATGGGAATTAAGTCTTCTCTGATGTCGGCAGATTTCTTTTTCGTGATGGAGTTGAGAAAAATACCTCTTTTGATCATTGTGAGGTACAGCAGAAATTCGATTACAGTGGTTTTGAGAGTTGAAACAAGCAACAAAAAAGAAAAGGGAAGAAAAAAGAATAATTTTTAGTGTTCCGAGATAATTTAGTACTCGAAAAATCAGGCTATATCCTTTATTTTTTATGTAGAATACTAATGAGGACTCATTCGAAAGCTAAATAAATTTTCTATAAAACTGTGTATAGTGAATTCTGTAATAAAATTTTATATTTTAAAATTTCGTAACTCCAATCAAGTTGTCAGGACAAGCCTTTAATTGCCGAAAATTGGTGTTTTTTAAAATTGAATTTTATATCTCTAGACACAGGCATTTCAAATCTGCTTTCATCTCCTTTGTACATTCCTACGGAGAAAAGTTATGAGCATTTAAATTTTCAAATTTTTCAAAAGTATCTACCGGCATACACTGAAAAATGTAATTTGTAGGAAATCAGACTTTGACATGTATACGGTTCCATGTATTTTTTCTCCTAGCCTGTTTACTACTGTTACGTGTAAAAAAAGGGACAACATGTTTTTTACGCAATAAAAGACATGTCTTGATTGAAAAGTATTGATTACACGTATCTCTTTTTATGGGTAAAAATTAGTAGCGAAAAGTAACAAGGTTTCTCAGGATTTTCTTGTAACAATAAATTTTTTAAACAAAGAATAAAACTCAACAATGCCAAATTAAGAATAAACCAATCAGAGGACAGCTAAGAATATTTTCTAAAATTTTGTGTATATATTACCGTTAATTTTATTACTCTTGATAGTCTTAAGACTAACAGAATGGTTTGTTAAACTTGTTACTTCGGTCTGAAATTGAGACTTCTTATACAGTGCTCTGCGAAACTCATGGATTCCAGAGAATAAGACGTATCAAGTGTTGAAATTCAGCCAACAGTATTAATTTTACTTAAGGATTTTAACTCAATAGTTCGTCAAATTTGTTACCGAGTTTCAGGAATAACTAGTTAGTGATCATAGTATAAATTTCTTCTCATAATGTATTTTCATTTGTTGATTCACTTCTATTCTTTAAATGAGGAATATTTGAAGGACTACTTTTTTTACCATTTGAAGCCATTTGGACCTTTTTTGATAATATGCAGAAATTCATATTTCGATATCATTCTTGAAGCCTGGTAATAAGTTTTACGAACTATTCAGCTAAAATTGTATAAAAAGTTCCAATTAGGGACCTTACAATGTTGAATTTTTTTCTTAATCTTTGATATTATTTTCGAAAAATTTGATTCAATCAACCAAACTTATTAAAGAGAATCAGGATCAGCAAACTATACTTTATAGCTGAATATCTTGTTAATCTTGAAACCTGGTTAGAAGTTTATCAAACTATTCCGTTAGTCTTAAGGTTATCTGATAGTCTTAAGACTATCAAAGATTCCAGTTAATCTTGTTACCGAGTAAAAAGTTTAACAAACCATTCCGTTAATCTTAAGAATATCAAGAGTAACAAGATTAACGGTAACACTCAAGGAATTGAGAGACTCATAGCAGATACTAAAAATGCTGCTGAGGGCATTAGAAAATTCGAGAAATTAGATCATTCTACTGCGAGTGTCGTTGAGAGTAGAAGATCTTTTCCTGCAGGAATGAACTTTTTCGATTATGTTAACAGATTTGGACATTGAACTTTAATTTTATCACTTATTATTTTGTCAGATTTATTTTATTTAAACTCTTTATATATTTATTTTTCTACTTGCTAACTCAATATTGAATCACTAAACTCATACAGTTCCTTCAAATTAGCGAATTATTCATAGGAAAACCTGAATGAAATATCTTTTACTCAACTACGTGACTTTTTAAGTGTTTGAGCTTAAATTCAAAGCTGTATGAGAAGTTCCAACCAATGAAAATTTCAACTCTAAAAATATCAACTTAAATTAGTACCAAACCTCCGATGATTACAAAATAGTTATTTAAAACAAATATTTTGTTTAGTTTAGCAATTTTTGCGTTCTTTAAATGAATTTCTGTCGAAACTTCAAAGTTTATTGAATTCAGTTGAAAATGGAAAATCACAAGATTTACAATTGATATTCTGAGATGGAATCAAGATTTTTCGATGAATTGCACCTTGAACTATTGAATGAATCCTCAGACTTATGGTATTTTTGTTAAAAATCTATTTTCATCTACCTCTAACATATACATTGTATTATTGTTGACTTTTTTAAAAGTAGCATTGAGTAGCGAATTTGGTGTTGTAATTATTATACATCTAAGTCTCAGAAAACGCTTCATTTACCTCTGAATTAGATAGGAGGTAAAGCTAGTTGGCATGAAGACGAGAATTCCCTATTTTTACAAAAAAATCAATATTTCTGACCAGATGGAACCAGATGTAGGAATGAAAAAATTTCGAAAATAAATCCAAAAAAACATTAGCCTAATTTCGGTCTAATTGTATCCATTCTGTTCCTGTTTATCTGATCAAAAATATTGAGTTCTTTGTAAAAATAGTGAATTCTCATCTTCATGTCAACTAGCTTTATATTGGAATCTGAAAAGCTTTCAGTTCTATTCTCCATCTGACATGTGCTATATTTTATTATAATAATAACATTTTACTTTATTGATTTAGACAAAAATAAATATCTAAAAATAAAATAACGTTTTTAGTTCTTGCAAAAAATAGGTCTATGATGCAAGTGACCTTCTTTGATAACTGTGAAATATTTCCTTGATTAACTAATCTTTATCGATCACATAACAGAGAACTTCATGAGAATTCCTATCGTTTAAGTTTTTATCCTGAAATCGAACCAATGAATGTCTATTTTCTAAAATATGAGGAATACTAACTTTGGATAATTCATCTTTTACTAAGGCTATGCTAAAAATAGGCTATTCTGAAAATATTCTTCGCATATGCCGGAACCATAAAACTAATAATTTCTCAACAGATTTGAAAAGAAAAAGATGAATAAATTTTCAGATCTGATGATTCGTTATTAAAAATTTGGAGAGTCCAAAGATTGATAAAAGTATGAACTCAATTTCGGACTCAATGCAGCTTGTTACATTAGGAATATGGGAAATTCTCAAAAATTTACTCAAGTCAAAAATACCACCTAGCAAGCTATGAAATAGGAACTCGTCTCATATCTGATCATATTTTTTTGGTGATTTTAGATATGAATAGAAGGAAAATTTCCCTCGACTCTTCTAGTTTCTGAGCTATTTAAAGTTAAAGTTGAAAATTTACCTATTCATTCCGAAAATCCTCAATTTGAGCTCAAGTTTATGTCTATGTAAACAGCCCGTAGGAAAGAAATCTTGAGCTAGTTGACATCAAGATGAGAATTTACTATTTTTACAAAAACCTCGATATTTTTCTCCGGATTCCTAAAAAATATTCTTTGAATTCTAAATGGAATGAGCTAATAAGTTGTTGATATTCAAAAAAATTCAATCTGACCAAAATTAGGCCAATTTTTGGATTTCGAAAATGCACCAAAATTCAATTTTTTCAACTTTTGAACCCAGCATTTTTATCGATTTCGATTATTGGAAGCAATTAAGTACTAATATTAGTTAGAGGTAGATGAAAATTGTCTTATGAGAAAAAATCGACGCGGGTCTTTAAGTTTCCAATAGATCGTAGTCTTAATTCTCGAAATGGCTTGATTTTACATCAAAATATTGAATCCTCTTTCTATAATCTTTCAATTTCAAAACTATTTAATAAAATTTAAATGATTGCTCCAAAAAAGGCTAATTTAAAAAAGTAAACAAATTTCGTGTTTAAATTCATTCATGTGTAAACTCTGAACATTTGGTACCAATTCAAAAATATAATTTTATATATCCCAAGTTTTTTTCTAAGCGGTTGAGTTCTATCAGCTTAAATTATGCAAAAAGTTTTTTTCGGTAGCTTAGATAGTTGAAATGAGTTAATGATACAAAAAATATTTATTGAAAATCTCTATAAAATAAATCAAATCAGATTCCAAATCTATTAACATAATCAAAAAAGTTCATGTGTGCAGGAATAGAGCTTCTACTTCCAACAACACTTGCTGTGCTATGATCCAAATTTTCGAATTTTCGTATTCCTTCTGCGGATCAACATTAGACAAAGAATTTGAATTCGGCCATAGAGAAAGCGATGAATTTACTGTTTCCGCGAAAAAGTTAAACTTCAAGATTTTGGCAAGATTTCAAATCAACCAAAATTCAAATGGTTCGATTTCCCACAGTAATGACGAATTTCAGTGAACTTCTGCAGGGGAATTCAAATTCTTCGTCTAATGTTGATCCCTAATATTAGTACTTAAATGCTTCCAATAATCGAAATCGATAAAAATTTTGGGTTCAAAAGTTGAAAAAGTGGAATTTTGATGCATTTTCGAAATCCAAAAATTGGCCTAACATTTTTGAGGGCTGTGGTATTTATAAATTGAAGTGTAGCTGTGATAAAAGTTATATTGGTCAAACTGGTAGGAATTTTAGAACAAGAATCAAAGGAAATAAAAACAGTATTTTAAGAAATGATAATAAGTCACATGTTTTTCAACATATCCTCAACAATAATGGGCATAAAATAAATTTTGAGGAGGTTAAAATTCTTGGTGTGCAGAAAAACTTTAGAAAGAGGTTAATTCATGAAGCTCTAAAAATAGGCAATAATGATGCTTTTAATGGAAATGTTGGTGAAGTGAACATTAAGCAGTGTTGGATTCAGCTTTTTGGCAAAAGGAGGAAGTTAAATTAAATCTGATGAAAAATTAAAACTCTTTTCTGTTCTGATTTTCTATACTTTATTATCATAGGTCAGCCTCTTGTATTATTCTATTCTCTCATCTGATTGGACAAAACTGATAGATATGAGATCATGAAAGTATATAAATAGTAATTTTTTTTTGACAAACTTGTCGTATCACTGAAGAAGGCGTGTGAAGACAATCACCGTCGAAACGTTTGGATGACCATGGCTAAGAATTCTAATACTGACCTAAGTTTTAATAAATTTTTTTATAAAATTTCTTCTTTCTTTGCATTTGATTATTGAAGATTTTACGCTCGATATCAATTTTTCTACTTTTTCGTAATTGTTCTTTATTTTGAGAACCGCATTGTGAAGTAAATGCGCTAGGCATGTCACATGCTGTAACTTTTTATAGGTAATTTTCAACAGGTTTCCTGCCTTTTTCATGTATCGAGCGGCATCGGATAAGAGTAGCAGGAAATTTTCAGGACGAACTTGTAGTTGACGAAGCTTAGCATCAATTAAGCGAATGATTAACTTGTGATCCAACTTTTCTTCTACTTTTGTCACCCCAACAAGATATGAAATTGATGGCTCCTTCAACGTACCAACAAGAATATTGACATCGCTTATTTTCAGGATTTCGGATTCATCTATAATCAAAAAGATCTTCTCCTCTTTGAAAGTGTTGACAAAAAATTCCATTTTCTCGTTGAAGAACTTAGGAATCATGGCCCGAGCTTTTTCATTGCTTGGAAGAGGGTTACCGATTTCTTCGAAAATATTGCGTAGCTTCTTGCACCGGAGTTTGTGAAGAGGTATTCCAGCTTCTAGGAATGCATCGGTTATTTTTTCGTGAAACGACTTCGAGTTCAAATTCTCGGGGGTATGAGGACACAAAAAGACTAGCCATGGAGAATTAATGATCAATCTATTGAAAATATGAAAATTTGGGTTCTCCTATTGGTTGAAAAACAATTAACAAATTAGATTCTTAAAACTTTGGTAGCCGAGGGCTTCAAAATCATGGTGAAGGAAGAAAAATAAGCCCAGATAAGATAAGGCAAAAAAGACATACCTGACAAAATAGGCAAGTTTATCTTCTAGTAGAAGTTTGTTAGAGAATTTTTCGTTTTTCAAGGTTTCTGATGATTCTGAATCTCCACACAAAAAAGGCAAAAAAAGGCATTTGGTTGCCCTAAACAGAACTGATTGAAAATTTCCTCGTCCCCAAATCAATTTTTCTCGTCTCCAAAACTTTTAATATTGGATCTCATTTATTTATCTTACATTTGATTCCTTATTTTTATGTTTTTGTCTTCAATTCCGTTGAAAAATTAATAGCTTCTTCATTTCAGCATATGCAAAGGCTATTTCCAGAACAACTCTGGATGGGCAGGATGAAGGCTTTACTCCTATCAGAATAATTATTCTTTCCAAAACTTTTCTTTCAGAATGGTTTAATAAATAAATTCAGTTGGTAATTGAAGTTTTGTTTGAGCTAAGCATAACTTACTTCTGTCACAGAAATGTGATTCACTGGAGTGAATTTCCAAAGAAAATTAGCTTTTTCATTACTCCTCCTTTTCATATTCAATGTGTCCTTAACGTAAGCTATGTTGACAGATTAGAAAAATTGCATATTGATTTTTTTTCAATTTAGTGATTTTTGCGTTCATTGTCATGAAAAATCTCTTTGATATCCTGAAGCCGATGACATTCACAGAATTTGTTATCGATAGGACCTCAAAAAATTACTATTTGGTCTATTTTTACTCTAGAGAAAGGAATGACTGAATTTCGATGATCTGAGGAAAAATCTGCTCATTTAATCCTAATTTAAAGATGACTAGCCCTATTACACATTTCCTCGTGTTAAAAATCATTCCAAGGAATTTTAAATTTCAACAAAAAAGGATTTTAATTGAAACCAAAGAGCAAGTAGTTGAAACTACGTCTCATTATAATCAACTCCAATTTTCTGCCCCAAAAACAATTATGATTGAGAATGAAAGTGCAAATACAGAAAAGTCAACGGTAGTTGATAATCGAATTAGTTCTCAACCTATAATTAGCAGTATCGGAAATGTGAAAAAGACTGCACCTGCAAATGGTAAAAGAGGTAGAAAACGTAAAAGTCTGAGTGGGCAACCAACATTGGACAGATACGTAAAAAGAAAGCAATGATCATGGATACAAGCCATCAACCCTGGCCCCCCTTTCCTTCAATACTTCAAATTGAAAGAACCAATCAGAGGATTCCGATTTTTCAAACATTTTGCTATATATATCTAGCCGGTGTAATAGTCTGATGAGAACCGGTGAAATATAAGCTTTATCACTAAATATTCACTCGTCTTCTAAATCCTCTTAATGAACAGTTCATTAGAATCAAAAAAAGGATTTATTTTGTAAATTATGAACTATAATAGTTGAATGATCTGTAAAAAAATCTGAAATCTTGATGACACAAGATTTGAATACTACAAAATTTTGCAAGATTTCACGCTGGAGTACTATATATTGTTCAAAATCTCTTAAAAGTACAATTTTTACTTATTTTTCAGTTTAAGAGATACTTATTTTTATTTTATTTGGTACTATTTGTTGAGGCCCTTGTTATCAATGACCATGACAAGGATTTAAAATTTTCACATTTTCGAACCGTCATTTCCGATAAAGCAATCAATTCTAATCACTAATTAATTCTAATCCTGAATATATGAATTTCTAGCATAAGAAATTTGTTGATGGTACTCGGGCCGTGGCAACTCATGGAGCATATATTTAAATTTTTAAAAACAAAATTTGAGTTCAGAAAGTAAATGAAGTCGTTCGAAGTTGTAACCTTTCCCGAGAATTGGTAGAAATTTTAAAGAGCTATGTTAAATTGTTGACTACAATGATATCAAATACTCTGAATGAATCCTTTCTTAAGCTGAGAGACTGAGAATTAGCACTAAATTCTGCTGGTAAAAAGAATTGCATCAAAACGAAACTGGACAACAATGTAATTAATAAACTCTTCATGAGAAATGAATTCAGTCTATTTTTTAGCAACGAAAAGATTGTTCTTTTTCTGGAAACAACTCAACAACTGTAGATAAACTCTTATTACTCGAATAAAAAACCTATCATAAAATCAGGTATGGCATAGATTATCTGTATGATGGAAAAGTTCAGACATCTATTTTGAGGATTGACGAGAAAAAACGCCTAATTTCACCTAGAAATTGTTCGTATTTCTCAAACTACGTAGTTTCAGAATTTCTATTCATTAATCCATTTACAGTTGAGATTAGCGGAGAAAAAAAGGAAACGATAATTTCGTAGAAGATTAAACGATACAGAGATAGCTTAAAATTTTTTTTTCCCCTGATAAAATATCGATCTAATCTATGTCTGATCTTTATTCGGCCTAAAACTACTTTGGCATTTAATAAAGTATTTGTAAAAGCTGACTTGGAGTGAAGCCAAGAGTGAATGCAAGATAAAGATGTGTATTCTTCATAAATTTTCCTTGAGTTGAGAAATACAAATGTATTTTATTGAAGAGAAAGTTTATCAACTTTTTTTAAGTTCATGTAAAGAGAAATAATTTTTTAAAATCTGATTATGTTACTAATAAGTATCTTAAATATAAAAAATAAATAATATAAGTGAATAATGCGGTCGAGATGAAACATTCAAAGTTAGCTATTGCTTGATTAATATAATTGATTCATCATAGAACTTATTGTGAATAATAATAATAATCAAATTCCTCATCAGATGATATAAATGTGTATGTTTTTTCTATTATAAATGAGATTTCAATAGAATAAGTTTTAGTGAAAACGACAAATTTAAATTTCACCACCTTTTATTTTGGAAAATCTTCGTAGAATAACTCTGAGACATCTTTTTGGCATCGTTTTAAATTTACAACTTGTTGATTTCTGTTCTTGAAACCAATTCGTGACTTTTGAGAAATATTCTTCTATAAATATTAAAGCTTTTTGATATGGAGATAATATCTCCGAGATATAAGTAAATATTTTTCTATCTTGGGAAGAAAAGCCGACCATCTTTGATCAGAGGACTTCTCGACACCCAGTGTAGAAAAATTCTCTGACAAACTTTTTCAGTTTTACAAATGAAAATTTTGACTAAACAGAAAAAACATTCTTTCCTTGAAAAATTATAAACGAAATTTCACTCCCTAAAAACCAAGACAGGTATTTAAATATAGGAAAATTACCCCTTGGTATCAAACATCATAGTTTAACAAATTGGCATTCTCAACAGAAGGACAACCCTTCTTTTGTGTATTTTTCTCAATCCAAAAAGACATTTAAAAGCTGATGCATCAATCAAATTTTATGCATTTCATAGGACTGGTCATCATTCACTTTCAGAAAAATTTTGTTCGTCTAATAGAAAAGCAAAGGTTGTCTAGTATCTATCGAGTTTCTTTTGACCTTGATAAAATATGCGTGAAAAACGACGCAAGCAATTTGTTCATCTGAATTTTGTGCTTAACTTCTTGTCACGAATAATGAATTGTTATTCCAACTTATCGATTTATTGGACTCTTTGAATAAGCTCAAATTCGATTCAATTTTGTATATTAGATACTATGGTTACATGTGGGTAAAATAATTGACTCAATAATTTCCCTTTTCTCTTCAACTACCTAGACTTATTATTAATAGTTTTGTTGCAAATTTTCACTAAATCATTCTCTTTTAGTGATGTGTGGCCTAGACGAATATAAAATTATGACTAGGCTAGTAATTTCTGAGAAAAATTTGGATTTATTGAAAATTGCACAAAATTTGTGCGTTTGTCTGATCGAATGAACAAGATTGAGATATTTTGTTAAACGAATATTATGTTGTAATAATAGACCATAGAAATCTATGAATAATATCATACATCTGAATATACAGCAAATATATACGCATATATTTTAGTACAGTAGCATTTACTTTATACAAGATCCATACATATTCTTCTCCATTGACTAAATGTATACACATATAAATATGTGTGTGTCTAATAGATTGGTCTATATATTTTTTCTAATTATGATTTTTCTGTGTAATACAAAGTAGATTATTTATAAGTTACTAAACACACAAACAAACATTGATCTAGTCAATAATTTATACAGACGCACATACATACACAGTGTTTGTTACACATACAAAAACGTTATTCCGTTTAGTATACATATATATGGAGGTGTAAATGAGTTTCAGGGAAAGATATACACTTGGTCATATTATTATCAGTATAAAAAGAGAGGTGGATAGAGAGGTTTTGTGTTGTGATTGCTTTTCTTCAGTTTTTAGGAGGAGTGATGTGAAAATTTGTACAAAGTAAGGGGGAGGAAGACAGAAAAATGGAGATAGATGGTAGAGGGGGAGGCGTATTCATCAAGATTACTCAGAATAGAAATGAGGAATATAAATATAAAAATTCTTTGTGTACATGTTGTAAAAGGAGATCTGATTCTTTTGATTATTTGATGAGGCGACAAGTGTGTATGAAAGCTGATCCAATATAAAAAAATGTTCAAATATTGTTGTATAGCAATGATTGGTGATAATATAGAAAAAGACTGATTATTAATCATGGGGGCTGAGGTACAGTGGACTTTTTCACTCAAGGATGTACATATTTATTATTAATATATATAGAAATAATAGTAAGTATGAACCGGTTGACAAATTTCAATGATTTTGAGTTTTATGAAGGGCATGTTATGGGTATGGGAAAGGAGAGGGGACAAGGGGAAATGCACTATACAAATCTAGACAACGTTTCTACGATAATTGGGATATTGATACGAGTTATTGGGAAAGCCTCTCTTTATGAAGGAAGTTTGTCCACCACCAGGCTGGAAGGTTGTGGAAGAGTTCCGGACCATTAGACTTCCAGGATTTCCGCCAACGATTCCATTAGTTGAATTGGGATGATGATTCTGATTGTTAATGTTGGCTGAGACTAACGGAGAAATGGAGGAAAGACATCGGTTTCTCGATAAACTCGAACTAACATTATGATGGGGAGATTCCATCTTTTTCAAATTACCGGGATTGCGATTCTGAGTTTTTAGGACTGAAGATGAATTGTTTGTGAGACTACTGGCGGGAGAGATGTGAACTTGATTGAAGCCAAAGGTTTTATTGTAAAGAGTATCACGTTTTGCCATTTGTAGGCTATAGAGACGACTGAATAGTTTGAGTTTACTCCTGCGTACTCCTTCATTGGTGTCAGGACTTTTGAGAGATTTCCTGAGAGGATACAGATAGAGGAAATGGTGGAGAAGAGTTAAACTTTCCGGACTGGATATGTTGAGAGTTGGAAGAAGAGAAGTAGAATCCTAGAAAATTAATGGAAAGAAATGATTATTTTAGATTATTATTTTTATCTATTGATTGTAAATGCCAAACATTTTATATAAATATCAATTGGCTCAGGTCTAAATTGATCCAGGCAATATATAGTTGGTCTCAGTTTATTTACAGTTTGATAATATTCTTGATCATATAACTAGTCTTGTTAATCTAGATGTAATGACAAGAATATGGTCCCCTCAGTCCTTTTCAATACATTTTCCTATCTACTTTCAAGCGACCGCACAAGTAATTTTTAAAATATTTTAATAAATAAGATAAATTTAGTAAATCTTTGTGAAATACCTTTTAATCCTATTTTTTCCGGGAAATTGATAAACAAGCTATTTAATGATGTGTAACTTTTAGTTATAGTTTCTTTATTTCTACAGAAATCTTTTTAGGTTTAATATTTTGATCTATGGCCCTGAAAGGGCTAAGACAGCTTTCTTGTCAAAGAAAACTTTACTATAGTAATAAAAAAGTTAGCTAACACCAATACTAGCTGCAACTAATATATTTCAGACTGAGCCCAAATAATAACTGCAATAAAGATGAAAAATTGTCATTATTTACAAAATAAGACGAGAAAGATCAATAATAAATGATCATGACACAGGTTGATGATATATAATGCAGGATATAAACTAGAGATTTTAGTTGGAAAAAAGATCAAAATTTATTCAATTCAAAAAGGGCCGAGAGAAAAAAAGGTGGCCATGAAATTTTTAAAGAATTATTATTATCCATCGAAAATCCAAATGAGATTTGTTTTTATTTGAGAAAAAAAGCACATTCAAATATCAGGTTGTGCGATAAGTAATGGGACTCCAACTTGAACAAAAATTTTATCCTCCAAAATTAATATGAATGCGAACAAATTTGGTACCATTAGAAAGATAATTAATCACTTTACTCGTTTTAACTTATTAAATATTTCTAGAATTGAAAAACATCAATATTTTTGAGTATTTTAATTAGAAAGGTTTTACGGCAGATTGCCAGATAGGCGTATTACTTGGGAACTGGGCCATCAGAGAGTACTTTCGAATGCATAAATCCTTTTTTAAAGATTCAATTAAGGGTTCTAGAGCATTCAGGTTTCATTTCGTCTTGGATAAAAATATCCGAGATTCTGTAGGCTCATTCCTCTTCAGGACAACACGAAACCCCATTTCAAAAAAGAGATTAAAACTTTTTTCAGGAGGAGCACTTTGATTTCATAGGTCATTTCCCTAATAGTCTTTATCTTGCTCCATATGATAATCCCCGATTCAAATCTCTAGAACCTCTTCTTAAGGTCAAAAATTCCAAATCAAAAGATGTGGTAGAAAATGGATTTAATCCTCTTTCTCAACTCTAAATTTGATGAATTCAATGCTTATGGGATTATAAAACTAAAAATTCTTTAGGAGACATGTCTTTATTCATAAGGAAACTATTTTCACTGATATCCAATTGATCTTTCTCAAGTTTTTTTTTCGATAAAATCAGTTTTTGTAATCAGTCCCATTACTTATCGCACAACCTAATATCATCCAATTGTGAATGGATGAAAAAATGGATGCCAATCGATAAAAGTAATAAAAAAGTATTGATTATGAGAGAGAAGAAGATTTGAACTAGAATAAAGATGAAAATTGCTAACTGTTCTATAAAGAGAAGGAAGAGATCATCTTACAAGAAAGCAGTTCAGCTATAGTAGCAGCAAGTAGTTTTTTTCTAAACTGGGAATTTTTTAATCAACAAAAGAGAAAATAATTGTCTATTAATCCAATATAAAGCTGTAGTTGACATGAACTCAAGATTTTTCTTCGGATAGTCATAAAAATAGTAATTTTTAAAATTTCACCATGAAATGAGCTCATGAGTAGTTGAAATATAAATTTTTTTTTAAATGCAATCTGGTAAAACTTATAATAGGATTGAAAAAACTTCGTGTCCCTGATTACCTGGAGAGAAATATTGAATTTTTTTGTAAAAAATAGTAAATTCTCATCTTCGTGTCAACTAGCTTTATATTGTAATGTAAATCAAGGTTAGTAGATATCTTTATTAATATTACTCATATTTGAAAAAGATTTGTGTAGCACGAGTTATTCTTGTGAAATCTGAATGATAATTTTAATATTTGTACATTTGGTTTGATCGACTGCCAGAGAAAAATGAATGCAAAGGTTTGCGTTCTACATTTTTTGAGAGTAAATGTATTGTTTACAGCAATCAATAGATATTACTATAACGACTCAAGGGTTCATGTGAAATTCATTTTTTCGAATGGATCAAAAGACTCTTTTGAAAAGAATGAAAAAGGTAAGGGCTGTGATCATAGTTTTACAAATTTTAAATGGAGCAAATTCAGAGAGCAACTCACGACAAGATGTGATCACAATGAAGGGTTTTTAATTTCCTCAATGATGGAAAAATCTTTTATCAAGAGTAATTCTACAATTACTACAAATAATCATACGCATTTAATTATGAGTAAAAATTACTGTATGAATTTACTACGGCAATAGAGAAAAAATTCATTAACTTTTAACAAAGAAAGTAGTAAGACTTTGCGTAATGTGAATAGAAATGCTTAGGTTGTATTGTTTAGCATAAAAAAACGGTAAGAGATATTCATAGAATTACATATAAAGTACACAAAGTTAACTATTGATTTGTAAAAAGAGAGAGAAGACGAAAAATACAGAATACAATAAATAGAAAGAGAAGCAGAGGCTATAAGAAAAATAAATTATTTTACAAAAACTCACATTTTTATGGGCAAACAAGGAGAGATTTCGACTCGGATTCTGATTACCATTCTGGTTCTGATGGATAGATTGATATCCGTTTAGGAAGGAATAGTCAGTTTCTTCATCCGAGGATGACTGGAAACAATCCATTTTGGAATAGTCCTCAATCCTTGAGGAATAGGACATGACATCACTCACTGGCTTTGAGTACATGTTATCATTCTGGAAAGAGAAATTAAGAACTAATTCGTGGGAAGGTTATTGGTTTAAATAAAAATTTAAAAAGTAATAACCTCGTATGAATGATAATTGTTTATTGTATATGAATGGTCATAATAAACAAAGGTCGCTTTTGTACAAGAAATTGTCATTCTTCAGAGAATGAAAAGTGCAATTTTCTCGATTTAGTAGAGAGAGGTAGGGGTTGATGAAATACATGTACTATTATTTTTGGGTGGTTTTCATGAATAAATAAAGATCAACATTTAAAACAATGATGATTTTTAATTAG
This sequence comes from Gyrodactylus bullatarudis, assembly GCA_012064415.1. Taxonomy (NCBI): domain Eukaryota; kingdom Metazoa; phylum Platyhelminthes; class Monogenea; order Gyrodactylidea; family Gyrodactylidae; genus Gyrodactylus; species Gyrodactylus bullatarudis. Next base: position 363,211 of record SSNU01000265.1, read on the forward strand.
ATTGTGGATGAGAAAACAAAAATTTAATTTCTAGAGAATCCCCGCATGCTAAGAAGAGGTGCCAATTCTTTATGAATACGTTAAAAGGATGATATATTTTTGTTATGCCCATGCTCTTCGGATGAAAATTGTTTTATTCTATAAAATTCTCCTCTCATAGATATTTGATTGCATCAAATGTTATGAGATTCCAACTTTGATCAAAAATTACATAATCAAAAATTCGCTTTAGAATAACAAATTATACATCAAAATCAAGAAAATTTATTTCTCTTTTTCTTTAAATAAATCTACTTATTCATAATTCACGAAACAATGAGTCTTAATGACATTTTCGATATCAAAGATATTCGAAAGTTAATTGCATATGAGTTTCTTCAGAAAACTGGACCATCAGAGACTTTCAGGAAACTTGAATCTTGTTTCGGAGATCGAATAAAACGTGCTACTGTATTTCGTTGGTACTCAAACTTCGTAGAAGGAAAGATTT
>SSNU01000217.1:0-30440 GCA_012064415.1 Gyrodactylus bullatarudis
TGTGTAATATACACTAGGACCTAGAGACTAGGTGTATTTCATATAGATGATGTATGGGGAGGGGGAGATATACAATATATACTGTGTCATACACTTTACATAGACCTGAACAAATCTTCATTTTTGGTGCACGCCAAAAGTGAAGATACTCATATCTTCAATTTTGGCAGATCTTCAACTTTGGCGCGCGCCAAAAATGAAGATACTCATATCTTCACTTTTGGTGCAACTTCACTTTTTGCGCACAACATATATATTACATGTAACAAGCTGATGAGTATGTCCGAAATAAAACTCATTCTTGTGAGAATCTTGGACATCCCTCTTTATTAATATTATATATTTCGCTCAGCTGAAAAATCAAATTTGTAACCACTTTTAAGCATTATTATTTTGTTTTAAAATTAAATCTGAATCAATACACTTCGATTTTCAAATACGTTCAAGAATCAACTTAAAATAGAAATAAAAGATATATTGACACCAAATGCACATTTCTTAGAGGATCACGAGTGGTATCACACTATAAATAATAAGAGTTATATATTTGAATAAACATAGTAATTTCCAATTTTGAAAGAAATGGTGAAGGAAGTTAAGTTTAAGAACTAAGAATAAATGCAAGCTGAAAAAAACACCAAAACTCTCCAATAATTAGCAACAGTGGAGAGAAAGGTAAAAAAACTCACTTAGGCCAAGGTAGTTTAAGATTATAAGAATAGCTTCTTTGAACACATAAGTTTGGTTTATATAGATTTATGAAGAATTTGTTCTATACCCTTACATCTATGCTGTCATACCCAGGATTTTCGTATAAAACAAAAAATTCGAAATTGAAGCTGCGTGGTTTCCAGTAACCACGGTATCCTTGAATCAAACTGAACAATCTCTATGTTTTAAATACAATTTATAATTTTATATTAATATAATGTTCAGATTATTGAGTATTCTTCTTATATCATTACTTAAACCTTTGAAGTTCATGAAAATAGTGATTTTTTCTGTTTTGACAACCTCATCAATAACCATAGGTTAATTGATGAAATTAAACACAAATTTGGCTGGATAACTATTTTCTACTAAACATGACTTCGAATTCTCTATTTCATTTGCGATTCTTCTTATCCTTTACTGACATCATATTCATTTCTAACCAACCTGAAAAACTAAGAGAGGCCTAGGAGGTGTTCCCATAGCTATCCCATCTTTCTGATTGACAATTTTGTTTTGAAATGAAAATGGAACATTCGTACAACAGATTCTCATTAGAGACGCAATCTCATTACTTTTCATTTCAAAACCATCATGTTCATCGATGAAAGATTTGATGATGATAATAAGAGCCTAAAATGGGTTCAAAGAAGCTATTCTTATAATCTTAAACTACCTTGGCCTAAGTGAGTTTTTTTACTTTTCTCTCCACTGTTGTTAATTATTGGAGAGTTTTGGTGTTTTTTTCAGCTTGCATTTATTCTTAGTTCTTAAACTTAACTTCCTTCACCATTTTTTTCAAAATTGGAAATTACTATGTTTATTCAAATATATGACTCTTATTATTTATAGTGTGATACCACTCGTGATCCTCTAAGAAATGTGCATTTGGTGTCAATATATCTTTTATTTCTATTTTTATATAATTAAGTCTGATAAATTTGAATACATCAAAATCAGGATTGAGATGGAAAACTTTTCAAGGTTTAAAAACTGGAACCATTTGGTACTTATATTCTGATTGGTTTTTCGTGGTAACCCAATATGATTTAGTTATAGTTCTGGTATAATAGAAAAAAAGAAAGGGCAGGGATGATAACTTTAGTCGATATGTGTGAAATTGAAATTTTCTTCAAATAGGTGGATTTTTTAATTGAGGTCAATTCCATCTTTATTTTTCTTAGTGATTTGATATTTATCTCTTAGAGTGGAAACGTAAGTTGAATTTTCGAACTCTCTGACTCATAAGGGTTAGATTATGAGCTCATATAAAAGTTTAGAGAAATAACTAGCGTTAACTAGATTTATAAACGTTATACTTCTTAAAAGCATGTTTTATACCTAAAATGCATTGAAAAGCAAAAGGGTTATAATTTACTTCATGGATAAACAGTGTAATAAAATAATTTTGCTGCTCCGAAAGAAAAATTTTCGTATTTATCAATTCTAATTTTATTAATTTTTTTTCATGGTCACTAGAATTCAGAGATCTGAGAAGCCAATCGCCCTTTTTAAGTTCCCAAACGACGCTAAAAAATATCAAACTCACAGATTAAAAACCTTTTTTTTCCTCCTTCCAATAATTACTCAATACAATGAATATTTTTCCCTAACAGAAAAATATATCTATACTTCTATTTTAAGGATACCTTTGTAAGCCTTCTAAAACTAAAAATGAAAATATGAACTTATTTGAATTCCTTAATATTGTTAAGGTTGATTTGAAAGGTATATGTAAATTTTAAATTTTATATATGCGGACATATTTACCGTCCGACCAAAAACTTATTATGCAGCTGATCTAGTCAAATTTCAAATATTAACTGAGAAAGAAACTTAAATTCCAAGATCAAGTGGAAATACAGTTTCACTCCCATTAAGGATCGATGAATTCTAGGAAAATCAAACCTTAGGTCTGATGCTCGCTTGGCAAGCACTCGCCCATTAAGTCAAATATATTTATTTTGATTAAGCGATATAATCCAAATGTAAACAAAATTTTTAGGATCTCGTAAGTTAAACAAATGAATGTTCAAAATATAGTATAAGATCCATTTAATGTACAAAATTCTCCTGGGTGTTTTTAACAAAGAACACGTGAACTATCATAATTTTTACGTAAAATTTGTCAAGCCAAAATCTGCTTCTTTTATTATCCTGCTCGATAGCCTATGTAGCCTTTATTGAAACAATAATAACATTTATCCCAGCCCAACTCAAAAGTAGCAGTACAAACTTAAAACATGGTTACTATCACGGTTGAAAGAGAAAACACTGACTTCCTTATCTGTGACTATCCCTTAGATAAACATTAGCTCAATGCCACAACACTGAAAGAGGGGTTTTCGGATTTACAATAGAAAATATACATGCCTCGTTAAGCCTTTTGAAGAAGAGAAAAGGTGGGGTGGGATGAATGCAAGAATGTAGTGTTTAAAAAATTCGAAGCACAACGTATAGCTGGACGTTAGCTTGAAATATTTAAAATTACCTAAAGGTAACAATACCTTTTGAAAAGACACGCAAGAGAATATTATACATCTTCAAATGTAATTAATTCATTGAAGTTGAATATACGTTTTGAAAAATTTTTAGAAAAGTAATGATTATGAATTATTAAAATCTAGAAATTACAGTTTTTAACTACTAGCTATATTTGATCACAGGTGAAACTGTATCCACATAAGTACTAACTTGATGGAGATTGTCTTCTCACACATAACACACTGTAACAAAAATTCACTTACCTTCACAATCAGGCTGAATTTTTGAAATGTAGTTCAGTTTTTCACGCTGATTTTCATGTTGCTATTCGTTTCTTCGTCAAATTTTTTTACACCGCCATCGGCCATTAGAGATATTTCTGAGTTTTTCTCTTTCAAGAGCTGTAACTTTTCTCAACTGTATGCTACGAAAACAAAATTAGTCTTAAAAATTGGCCAAATAGTTATTCTAGTCAGTTAGTGTATTTGAAATATAATTTTATTTAATTATTGAGCCGATTAAGCGGTTCAAATGCGAAAATTGCAGTTTTTTCTTATTAATTGAGGATTGAAAACTCATATTCTTATTGGTCAATCAGGGTCTGAATTGCGACACTAAATAAGGGGAACTATGTTTTTTTCTTTAGGTACAATTACATGTAAACCCGTGCTTAAGTAAATGGATCTATTAAGAGGTACACTTTTAACTTTGAAACCTCATAGCTTTTGACAGGAAACTCCATTAAAAATAAAACTCATATATTCGAAATCAGTTCAATTAGATTGATATAAAGTTTATCTGCGTACGATTTTTCAATCCTTAATTGATAAGAAAAAAAGCAATTTTTGCATTTGAACCGCTTAATCGGCTCAATGATTAAATAAAATTATATTTCAAATACTCTAACTCTAGTATATAGTTGAGAAAAGTTACAGCTCTTGAAAGAGAAAAACTCAGAAATATCACCAAAAATCACCCCAAAGGACTTTTTTTCCAATATTCACCCCCAAATATTTTCTTTAAAATAATAAGAAAAAATTTAATTTAAATATTTCTCTACCCTTTTTTTCAGCGCTTGATATTTTTGGTCTTTTATATTTTTATTTACTCTGTAACCCTCAAGTGTCGACTTCATCAGATTTTCGACGTCACGGAGTATGATAATCTCCAAGTAAGCTGCTTTCAAGGAGATTATTTTGTATTCATATGGGGCACACTTTTTAAAAACAACTTCTAACTTTTTAGCCACGGCATACATATGTTATTAGGGATATTTATTAATTTTTACAAATTACAAGGACATTGGAGTTTGGTGAAGTTAACAACTCTTCTTATTTCACTATTTCGATCTTGAGAAACAAGAAATAAATCTTCTTTAAGGATAGCAAAAACTTGTAAGAACCTAGATTCGTGTAAGGTTTTTCCATCAAAGGTTCTATATAAGGAGAAAGTTCACTTTCAATATTTTTGAAACTTATTTAGGTTGCATAAAGAATTTGAATCATTCAAGTTACACTATTCAATAAGAGGGGAATTTTGAAATGAGAATAATTGATTCGAGGTAATTAGTTGAAATATTCATTGGGGTGATTTTTGGAAAAAAAATTTCTTCAAGTGATTTTTGGAATTAACCCATCATTCTTTTGAACACACAAATTAGGTTTATAAAATTTTTAATTTCAAATAAAAGAGCGCTGTTGTGAGTTTTAATATACTTTTTTATTCGCAGGATTGTAATAACTTTCGATCGTTTCTAAAAGTTATTCAAGTTTTATCAAACAATTACACCGATTTTAATTATCGAAAATTTAATAAGAATATCTTTCGGAAAATTTTTAGTCAACAGTGAGTTTATAATTAAACATTGTACTTAAAGAACTATGAGATCATTTCTGAAACAAGAACTTCTCAAACAAAGAGGAATTCTCGATGAATTTAAGGATTGTAGATAGTTTAATCATCGAGATATCAAAATTGTGTTATATACTTCCCTAGGGTGGGATGACAATCACCCCAAAAGCCAACTAATTATGACAATGTGATATCTAGACAAACTTTGTTTTTAATGTATATTTAGCAAGTAAGAGGATGAAAAGTATGCCTGGAATAAAGCGGTTATTCCTCGCTATTTCACGTATCCTATTTTTCGGCATCGATTCTTATAAATACTTTTAATGTATTATTTGTTAATATAAATTTAGATTTAAATATTCTCAAGCTTCAACTTTTTAATGTAAATTAATCAATATCGCCAAATCTTATTTTTCAGGCTGCAGACCTGAAAGCAAGTTTAATAGCAATATATAAACTAATTTTGGACATCTGCCAATTTAAATGTTAGATAAACTAAAGCACAGATAATTGGATAAATATCACTCTGGAACAAATAATAACTTTATCTTCATAACAAGGCTGAATTTTTTATATGTTGTTCAGTTTTCCACGCTGATTCTCATGGTCCTATTCGTTCCTTCGTATAATAATTTTACCAACTATATGCTAGGAAAGCAAGAATGATCTTGATAGGGAGACAAACAGTTATTCTAATGAATTTGTGCATGAATTTATCACTTACTCATGTGATAGAGATGCAGTTGAAATTTATGAGTAATAGGAGACGAACGGGGGTTTTGAAGTGTTGAAGACCAGGGTTCGGATCTCTCAAATGTCTTTTATTTCTTTCTGTCCCGAAAATATAAGCCCATGAAAGGGCAGAATTTCCTCGACCGATGATAAAGTTTTATGTCGAAATTCAATTATATGCAAATTTGAAACAAATTTCATCTTAGGATAACTCGAGAAATTTTATGGAAACAATAATGAATTTATTATGTGTTAAATAACATTTTATGTTCTATCAAATTGTGTTATTCGTTTTTCATAACTATGCAAGCTAACAAAGTTACAGTAGGTTCAAACGACAAATTTTGACATAAATCTTTGCTTGGATACCATTGGTCGAGGAAATTCTGCCCTTTCATTGGCTTATATTTTTGGGACAGAAAGGCATAAAAGACATTTGTCGATTTAAGAATATTGACATCCCGTGTTAGCTAAACTAGTTCAATATAATCTTTTAATACTCGATTCTAGACTCATGTGGAAGGTTTGAGAACAAACATATAAGTCATAAAGAAAGTTTTCAAGCCCACAATAACTTCAACTCAAACCCCTGTACAAGATGCGGAACAAACAACCACCCAACCTTCCACGCATCTACGGAGAATAACACAATTCACGGAGAGAAAGGAGAACAATGCGAACAAGCCCAAGGAAATCACCAACTCAATTCCCACTCCTGACATGGCATACACTGTGGCATTAGAAAACCAAACCTCGACATTAGTTGATAAGCAACTTTCCACAGAACAACAAGCCCAGGACCCCCAAAACCCAGCAACCCCAAATGATCGCAAACGTTTCTTTTCACAGCCCGGATTAATAACCTCAACCCCAAATCGAAAAAGGAACCCCTCTACATCACCCCAGAAACACAAAACAAAAAGGAAGAAGGGCAAAAAAGTGCCTGACGACAACCAGAAAATATACAACTTCCTTCCTCTCCTAAAAAGGTGGGAAGACTAATCGGGGATCACATTGGTCAACATCAAAACAATATCCCCATTGGCCAAAAAACCCTAGAGTGAATATCAGCTATTGGTCAGACTATACTGTGCTATATTTTTCTTGTATGTATATATATTTATCAAAAGTCGGTGTAAGGTCCGAAGAGAGCCGACGAAAATAAAAGCTTTTATTCACCTCAAAAAACCTCTCGTCTTTCTATCCAGCATGACTGATGGTCAGCAGCCTCAGAATATCTTTCAGGAAATAAGGCAGCTAATGTCCCGCAAATAATAAGTGATAAACTTTTTTTTCGCCGGGTCTCATCAGACTAGATATATATATATAGAACAATGCATAATATTTCTGCCCTTCCATTGGTTCAAAGGTTCGCTGCTCAGGGAGGGTGACGGGTTGAAAATCCTATTTCCAGGCCGCTTTAATTTCGTCTCTTCTCCAGGCTTGGGCCCTCTTTGCACTTTAGGAATCCATCCATTAGTAACTGCCCACTGTGGCTTTTCCGTTTGCGTATAATTACTTTGTTCGTTTTCTTCTCTTCATTTTCCTTAATTGTAGATTGGCTTGATCTTGCATTCTTTCTCACCTCTTCTTTCACACTAATTATGGGTTGGCTCATAATTTGATTATCAACTACAGTTGACTTCTCGGATTGTTCAATTGTCACTAATCTTTTAATTTTCTAATGATCCAAAGCTTCCTCTGATCTCTGGTTGTACTGAAAGCAACGCAAAAGGTGAATCGCATCTTTAATTTTTCATCCGAATTCTCTAGAATCCTTCTTCGCAAACCCTCACGAGTACTAGTTGTGGACATACTAGTCTGCTTCCATTTTTATTTTGGATTATAGTATTCGGTGATTGTATCTAGATCCTGCCTGAATTCGTTTAGTTTATCAACTGGAACGTCCAACTTAGCGTCATATGTCTGAAAATGCTTTGATACTTGAACTTAACTTACAGCTCTTAAAACAAGTTTGTGTCGAACTTTAAAATTTTAAGAAGTTTTAACTGCCTTTGAAGTAAAAAAGTCTGTGAGGCAATTTTTTTTCCTAAGCCTTCAAAAATTTTTCCATCCAGTAAGTCAACAATACGCTCTTTGATCGATAACGAAATATCACTTTCCCTGGATGGAAGTAGTCTTGACTGAGTTGCTGCGACAATCTTTTCACTGTTTCGTAATATGTTGCCTGACCAATGTGGTGACAAGTTGAACGTTCCAATTGATAGAGTGAACCATATTTTATGAAGAAAAATCTTCTTTAGTATAAGGACGTTCTCAAAAACTATAATTGTATTTTACGTCCAAGTGATTCACGTAGATGTTGAAAAACGTCCAAAAATCCACTTAAATACATAATTAGAAATATGTAAGAAATATATTTAGAACCTAATGCGCATTTCTCGAAGGATAATCAGTGGTCTCTCTTTGAAAATGATAAAATTAGAGTTTAAATGAAAAATAATGATTTACAATTTACAAAGAAATAGTATAAGTTAAAGAATATAAGAGTCATGAATGAAAGTAAAATTGATTTTATTGCACAAACATAGACATCTTACGGTTTATTTTATAGTGTGATCAGAAAAATAAAAGAACTGTGAGTTTTATTTTATAAACTGAATTTTTGTTATAATATTTATAGTTCAACTATTGATACTTATTCGGTAAAAAGACTGACTGTTGGTAACCAATGATAAATTCAACGATGAGGTAGATTAAATTATGATCTACAATATTTTTTGAGTCAAGTGAATCTTTAAGAACCATAAATATGAATCCTTGTTTAAAGAATTTGAAAATAGTCCAGTAAAATGCAATCTAGAAGGTTAGAGATTATTAAGTTTGATCTTCAAGGATTCATCATGATACTTTTACTACTGCTTATAATTTATCACATATTTTGTACAAATTTGTTGAGAAAGTTCATCAAGACATTCACCTCATGTAAAATTCCACGCTGTTTCCAAATATGCCAAAAATATACATGTTTCCCTATCGATTAAAAAAGTTATACGAGATTAATTGATTCGACCATTTCGATAGCAGCTAAGTGTACTTAAACTCAAATATCGACTCAAGGATTGAAGTTGAGGACTTGATCCTCACAAAAAAATTAACAGATAGTTTCTGCACTTATGTTCAAAATTTGGACTTGATCTGACATGTTTTCAATTCAATATTTTTCTTTAAGTTTTTGGATCTGGTTTTAATTTCTTTAATGAATTCTTAAAATTTTATTCTTTTCAATGAGTTGGGTAGCGTATCAAAGTTCTTTTTAGATCGATTAAAATAGCTAGATTTTTGACGTGACCTTCAATTCTAAAGCTTTCTCTAAGTCTGGGGCTTCAAGAATTCAGTATGAGACTTTTTATATATCTTCTAAAGGTTGACCGAGTTGTTTTCAGTACTGGGCAGATACTTTGTTTCGAAAGTTCTGGCGACTCTCTGGAACATCAATTTTTCAAATCAGTGAAAAATGATCTAAAATTAGATTTATAATAAAATTTATTAAAAACTTAGGTCAATATTAGAATTCTCAGCCATGGTCATCCAAACGTTTCGACGGTGATTGTCTTCACACGCCTTCTTCAGTGGTACGACAGGTTTGTCAAAAAACAATTTACTATTTATATACTTTCATGATCTCATACCTATCAGTTTTGTCCAATCAGATGAGAGAATAGAATAATACAAGAGGCTGACCTATGATAATAAAGTATAGATAATCAGGACAGAAAAGAGTTATAATTTTTTCATCAGATTTGATTTAACTTCCTTCTTTTGCCAAAAAGCTGAATCCAACACTGCTCAATGTTCACTTCACCAACATTTCCATTAAAAGTATCATTATTGCCTATTTCTAGAGCTTCATGAATTAACCTCTTTCTAAAGTTTTTCTGCACACTAAGAATTTTAACCTCCTCAAAATTTATTTTATGCCCATTATTGTTTAAGACATGTTGAAAAACATGTGACTTATTATCATTTCTCAAAATACTGTTTTTATGTTCTTTGATTCTTGTTCTAAAATTCCTACCAGTTTGACCAATATAACTTTTATCACAGCTACACTTCAATTTATAAATACCACAGCCCTCAAAAATGTTATTTTCATTTTTGGAAATTTTATCAACAAGACTTATATTATTTTTAAAAACAACCTTAAAATTATATTTTTTATAAATTTTAGATAACAAAATATTAAGTGGGCTATGTTCTAAAACAATGATTTTTTTGATGTCTAAATTTTGATTTTTAATGATTTTAGGTGAATAAAATTTATTAAAAACCTCTTCCTTAATTCTATCGATCATTTTTGTAGGATAACTATTTTTATTTAAAATAACTGTTAAATTTCTAAGTTCCACATCCCAATGATCTTTATCTGTGAGACGTAATGTTCTCAAGATTTCACCACGAACTACATTTTCTTTGTACAGAATAGGTGTGTTACTTTTGAAATTCAACAGTATATTTTTATTACAAGGTTTTCTATATATGGATTTAGAGATTTTGTTATCCTTCAAAGTTAAACTTAAATCTAGATATTTTATGTTATCATTAATACCCTCCTCAAACGTAAATTTTAGTTTAGGGAACTTAAATCTTAGTAAAAAAATAATATTGATGATATCATTCTTACTCTTATCTGTAATGATAAGGTAGTCATCTAAATATCTAGTCAGTAAAATAGTATTAAGGGAGTTATTAATAAATTTATCCACTAAAGACATGTAAATATTAGCAAAGAATATAGCTCCCTCACCACCCTTCTTAATAAGACTAACAAATTTCTAGTTGAGAATAAACAATTTTTCAAAAATTTATAAATCAATAGAGTCTTCTCTTCAGGTCTCAGACTACTGATGAACCTTTGAGAAATGTACATTTGGTGTTAATATATCCTTTTTCATACTTATTCGTTGAAAAATGAATATTTTTTCAAGATCAGACATAAACTCAAGTCTTTTTGAATTTTTTTCTGAGCTCAGTGAAATCATTATCTGAGACTTTAAGAATAATATGAGTGTTTGTTTCAATTTTGAGTATTAATGAGGCTTACATTCCTGATTCTGAGGATTTTCTTCAGAAGTCATTTCTACACCAAACAACGCCATGAACGGGGACATTCCTATAGTTCAATGGAATCTTCTATTTTTTTCTGCCCAACATGTTGAGTTGTTGTCGGCCATTCATTTTCGACATCTTGATTTTTGAAAAGAGGGATTTTCACAAGAATGAGCTCTATTTCGGACATACTCATCAGCTTGTTACATGTCACATTTATCATTTTTTCTACTCTATTACGTAATTTCATTGGTCCTATTTTTGAATATATGATTTGTACATCAGAAATACATCAGTTTTAGGTCTTAATCATAATTGTGAACGTACATAGTAAGAGGTTAATCCAATTAGCCTGAAATGGGAGAGTAGGCGAATATAATTAAAGCTCATAAAAGTAATTATTAATTTAAAAGAGAGTTAATACAGATAATGATTGGGTGCAAATATCGTTTCTAATTATTTAGAGGAGGAAAAATAGTTTGTAATCAAAGGGGTTGAAGTGTTGATCGTCGGCTGGGAACTTGAAACGGGGGTTGGATTCACTGTTCTCTGGATCCAAGTGGGCCATGGAAGTTTTAGCAAATTGACTACATTTTTCTGAATGCACAAGCTAGGTTTCTCTTTGAGAATGAAAAAGGCTTCGGCTTCTCTGAGCATGTGAAGGTTTTTTCCGGTGTTTTGGTATAAGATTGAGAAGATGTCGGGGATACTTCCTTCTTGCAACTTGCCGCGTTAAGTCTGACAGCTGTCTCCCAGGCCGCGTATTGTGTGTCCAATATATTGGGCTTTGCAAGCACATTGGCACTTGTAGACAACATGGGATTCTCGCAGGAAACTTAGTCTGTCTTTAGAAAGATTATTGAAAAGTTTTCTGGTTTTGAAGACTACCTTGAGTTTTACATCCGGATACCCTTACCTCAGGACTTCAGTTGCCTTTTTCCTGTATGTTGCTGCTAACATATCACCTTTGAATAGATGTTTCCAAATTAGGTTTTTTTGAGTGATGGACAATTTCTCCTTTACCCACATTTTGATCTTAATATCAACAGGGTTTAGACAATAAACGGAAAAACTAATAAATTACACATAGATTCAATCAATATTTTTCAATAATCTGGTGCTGAATTTATGAAGCTTTATGAAAATTATAACGATCATATTGTCGATTCTCATCAAGAATATTATTGTTAGATTCTAAACTCATATGAAAGGTGCAAAAACAACAAGCGTGTATTTGAGTGATAGCGTTGTATTTTGCCGATACCCTGGTTAACATATAAATATTAATATATTGCTCTATTTGGGACATTCATTTTGACTTTGCAACTTTTGGAAGGATGAGGAACTGGTTGTGCAATTCATCTCTTGATCTGTTTATTATTTTTGCCTTTTAAAAAAGTTGTCAATTTATTACTGCTTACTGTACTTTTTCGTTTTCTTTAATTTTTTTTAATTTCGACTTCTTCTAAATGAGTTTTTCCTATCAGGAAATGTTCGCTTAGTTTGTTATTCAAAATAGCCTTACTTTCATCTCCTTTGAAAGGCAGCACTAGATACAAAGGTTGACATTGTCATCTTCGTCCTTCAACTTATCCTTTGGGTGAGAGTATTTTTCGATAAAGTTCTTCTGGTATCCATCGTGCTTTAGATGATCTTTCAGTTTCCTCCTCTTCTCCTGTTTGAATTCAGCCGAGACTAATCGATCAATGCTTAGAAAGGCATTTATTCGACAGGCGAAAAAATGTGGAAAGATAAAAACTGAGTTTGAGTAGCTATCTTTCGATGAACCCTCACGTTCTCGGAACATTACGCGAAATTCAAGATCAAGAAATCCCAGCTTCTTTATTTCATTGGTGAAGTTTACATTTCGATGGATCATACTCAACAGTTGGCTAATTTCTATGGCATCAACGTCTGTTTCAACCAAAAGGAATGTGTCATTGAGGAGGTACAATTGGGAACTGCTGATCATTTGTTGCCTTGTTCCCTGTTCAAGGGATGCCAAAAACATATCTGCGAGGAGTGGGTCGATCAGGCTTCCTATTGCGACATCCATCAATCTGCTTGTAGTATAGCCCTCCAATTTTGAAATCGTATTGACTCCCGTCATGTATATGAGATCAATGACTGTTTCCGGTGGAAAACTACATGAAGAGAGATACTTAGATATTCGGTTCATCAAAAAAATAACCGTCTCTTGGATTGGCACGTTTGTAAACAGATATTTTTGAATGAGGGTGAAACTATAGTATAAGTTCTCGCTTGGTCTTTGGATGTGGGAGATTTATTGTAAGTTTCATTGAGTTAGTCATTTGAGATTCAACTAGAGCTACTGTATCAGAGATATTTTTTTATCCTCTATCTTCATTAAGAAGCACACTTTATCAAACCGAAGATGCCATAATGTAAATATTTCCCATGGTTATTGAGATATATTTAAAGTGATAAGATATTTGATTTAAAATTAAATATTGAAACAAGAACATGTTTCTCCTCTATTATAATCTTGAATTTGATTACAGTCAATAAATGTAAGTGGAAAAAACTGATTAATGAATCGAATTTTGATAACACTTGGTGAATGTTTATGAGAATTTTTTGTTTGGTCTTAACAATCAGATAAACACCAACTTTTTCAGAGTCTTTAAACTTGAGTTCTTCAAGAGGGATAAGCTTCCACATTATGTATATAGGAAAAATATCTCGAATTTCTCATATTATTTCGCCTATTTTTTAAAATTGTATATGTTAGGCCCATTGAGGTTAATCTACCGATTTTGCATAATTGGCAAGAATTCCATACAGGATATAGAAATACTATGGAAAGTATTTTAAGGTAACATGAATTTTATTTATTCGTTAAAATCGAATGTATAATCAATATTCTCTATCACAATTTTGTAATCAAGTATTTCAGATACTTGCTTGTATGTTTACATTTTTAAACAAGTTTGAGTATATCATTCGTCATCTGATATTCTAGTTTAATATTCAGTTCCCGATTGATTGAAATCAGATTTTCTTAATCTGAATTTTGCACGAATATACCCTTCTGTAGCAGTTTATAATTAGCTCATTGATAAACTTTTTATCAGGCTTCTCTGACAATGGCATTCTCTAGAATATCAGATGACGAATGATATACTCAAACTTGTTTAAAAATGTAAACATACAACCAAGTATCTGAAATACTTGATTACAAAATTGTGATAGAGAATATTGATTATACATTCGATTTTAACGAATAAATAAAATTCATGTTACCTTAAAATACTTTCCATAGTATTTCTATATCCTGTATAGCTTACTCTAATACATGGTGAGAAGTGGGATAAAAATAGGTTAAAAATTACTCAAATTCTACGGGCTGTTGGTTTCAAGCATTTTTTTTATTTACCCTTTTTTTCAGCGCTTGATATTTTTGGTCTTTTATATTTTTATTTACTCTGTAACCCTCAAGTGTCGACTTCATCAGATTTTCGACGTCACGGAGTATGATAATCTCCGAGTAAGCTGCTTTCAAGGAGATTATTTTGTATTCATATGGGGCACACTTTTTAAAAACAACTTCTAACTTTTTAGCCACGGCATACATATGTTATTAGGGATATTTATTAATTTTTACAAATTACAAGGACATTGGAGTTTGGTGAAGTTAACAACTCTTCTTATTTCACTATTTCGATCTTGAGAAACAAGAAATAAATCTTCTTTAAGGATAGCAAAAACTTGTAAGAACCTAGATTCGTGTAAGGAGACTACCGATCAGAAGTGATTTATTTCATTCTTTCATCTTCAACCTAGATTCGTGTAAGGTTTTTCCATCAAAGGTTCTATATAAGGAGAAAGTTCACTTTCAATATTTTTGAAACTTATTTAGGTTGCATAAAGAATTTGAATCATTCAAGTTACACTATTCAATAAGAGGGGAATTTTGAAATGAGAATAATTGATTCGAGGAAATTTTCATTGGGTTGATTATTGGAAAAATTTATCCTTTGGGGTGAATTTTGGAATTAAACCTATAATAATATATAGTGGTAGAAAAAATAAAAGTATTCACTAGAAATTGTCTCTAAATCACTTATTAAAAGTTATTGAAAATAGAAAGATGACCCATTCGATAGAGAATATTCGTTTCTATCAGAAATTACTTTTACTCGTACAAAGAGTTCATTCATATTTTCATAAATACAAATTTACAATATTTCATTAAATTTCAAAACGAAAAATTAAAAGTATTCACTTTTATTTTGTAAAATCTCCCCTACCAAGTACAACATTTAAGCACCTTTTTGACATGGAATCATACAAATTTTCTATTATTTCTTTTGGGATTGATTTCCACTCTTCATTGATTCTTTGAACTAGTTCTTGCCTATTTGAATATACTCTCCCTTGGGAATAGACTTTTTGAGATAAAATTCCCCACAAGTTTTCAATCGGATTCAAGTCGGGGCTCCTAGCTGGCCATGACAAAATCTGTATCTCATTATCATCAAACCATGTTCTAGTTGATGCTGATCGATGACAGGGAGCATTATCTTGCTGGAATATCATCTCGCACTTATGAATTTCCTCCTTAAAGGGTAATAGCTGATCCTCAAGCAATTTCTGATATGAATTTGAATTAAGCTTCTCATCAATAACGACAAGATTTCCAGTTCCTTGCTTTGTGATAAACCCCCAAACCATTACATTGCCTCCACCAAATCCTCGTTTGATTTTAGTAGGTCTAGGTAGAGACTTGTCAATCCAACAAGAAGAAAGGCCATCAGGTCCATCCAAATTGAATTTTTTCTCATCTGAAAACATGATTTTACTCCAATCTTGGTTTTGGACAATTTTATCATGAGCCCACTGGTATCTCGATTCCCTATCCTTGATACTTAGATTAGGAACCCTTTTTGGTCTTCCCCAATAGATATTAGGATTAGTATTCAAATAATTTTGAACTGTTCTAATGCTGACATTCAATTTAAGCTCAGCTTTTATTTGAGAAGCTGTTGCTTTTTTCTTGATGGCTAGATTGACAATTTTTTTAATCAGGCAATTGGGTATGGATCTCTTTCGGCCTCGCTTTTTCGGATTTAGCTTCTTTTGTTTGACTGAAAACAAATTATTAACAGTTCTACATGAGCATCCGATTATTTTAGCTATCTTCCGATTGCTTGAGCCATCTTGTTTTAATTTGTTGACAAAATCTCTATCACAGCCTCTCAGCTTCGAAAATTTCAATTTTTTAACGAACATTTTTGAACTATGTTTAGTTTATTGGCGATAATATATTTGAATGTACTGTGTAAGAGATATAATGAAAATTCAGAATTCAAAGTCTAATTCTAACTGGGAAAAAAGGTGATTGAAACTGAATACTTTTAATTTTTCGTTTTGAAATTTAATGAAATATTGTAAATTTGTATTTATGAAAATATGAATGAACTCTTTGTACGAGTAAAAGTAATTTCTGATAGAAACGAATATTCTCTATCGAATGGGTCATCTTTCTATTTTCAATAACTTTTAATAAGTGATTTAGAGACAATTTCTAGTGAATACTTTTATTTTTTCTACCACTATATAATGTTGCCATCTTTTTATATAATGTTCGAATTTATTTATGTGAAAACCTTTCAATTTTGAATTTTTCAAATTTAAACCATTTGATAAATAATAAAATTCTCTATCGAATGGTATCTTTCTTTTTCATTTTCCCCATCGCATGTTAAAATGTTTTTTTCCATAGATGTTGAAACGAACTAACATCTGAAACACTTTTTATATTCTCCATCTGGGTAACTTTTTGCTTGAATATCTCTGATAAGTTTGAATTTCAAGATTTCTATAGATGATTCAGAATATTCGACAAAATAATAATCGAATAATTTAGAATATTTTTTCTCTTAATTATAACTTCGGAATTGAGGAGCTGAAGCTGATTAAATACTTTGAAAACATCGAGATTTCGAATAGAGTCTTCACAAGAAGATTTAAATGCTCTTCCTTAATAATTATTAGAATTACAAAAAGCAGAGATTCATAAAAAACTCATTTTCAGAGTCTAAAATGTACCAATATTCAGAGGGTGCAGATACATAAAATCACAACTAAATTATTATGAGCTGCAATTAGACAAAATCAAAGCTAGATTGTAATATAAATTTGAGAAAGATTCAAAAATACGTGAAAAGAAATCTGGTAATATTTCTCAAGAAGGAAAAAATAATCCCAAAACTCTCAAAATTTGATAGGAATTTTCGAGTTGATCTGATCATGGAAAAAATAGGCAAAAGATCTAATTCGAACTAGGTCACAATTACTGACGACAAAGGTTCAACTTGAATAGACCTGATGGCAAGTCACCAATGTCCAGTGTCCGAATTAGGACGCTCCGAAGAAAATATTGATCACGTACACAGTGAAGCTTCAGTTTTGGGTCGAGGAGTAATTTATTCTAGAAGAACCTCAGCAGAAGTCATTTTTGGCGAAAAAATATCAAAAATGTTTGACTAAACATTTTTAACCCTTTCGATACCAGAGGTCATATATGACCTCTATTTTTAAAGTTATTTTGTATAGTTATCTACAAAGCTTATTAGTAAAAATCATATTCTATTATCTCCTGTTATTCTTTTAACTTCTTTTAGCATCAATCTTCGGCAATTATCTTCGAAAACCTCTAATTATCATAAGTATATATAATTAAAAATTAAATTAGAAATGCAATTTATTAAGCTGCTAATTACTATCTTACAAATTACTCTCTTAAAAGTATATAATTTATCTCCATCAATCCAATGAGACCTCAACTCTGATTCTATTGGCTAATTGGATCTCGTTATTCAGCATTAAAGATGAGGTAATATATGACCCATCGGTCATCTAAGTCATGGAAGAAGAGCTCAACGTCCGTTATAAAAGATCCGGTAAAACTTATTCCCTTGTCTTCATACCTGAGAGAGACAATTCAGATGGTGAAGACGAAGATAATGATGTATTAACAGCAATTCATTCCGAGAACAATAGTGATTCAGATGATGAAAGTATAGTAGATCTTGAGGATCTTGCACCTTCTCATCTTCGAGATACAAGAAAACATCCAAAAGTTTTGACTGATTTTATTCCTTTACCGAAGAATAGTGGTGTGCGAACAAATCTGGAGTATTATTCTTTATTCTTCGATGATGGAATGATATCAACGCTGGTATATCAATCAAACATTTTCGCTACTCAGAATAACAGAGTCCTTGGAACCAATATAAACGAGGTCCGAAAATTTCTCGGAATGCTGCTCAAGATGAGTTTGATACAATTACCTCGAGTGCAAATGTACTGGTCTAAAGAGACAAAAGTAGAGGCCGTCTCAATGCTGATGAGTCGTAATCGATTCACCGATTTGAAAAGAAATCTTCATTTTGCTGACAACTCATTGACAGACACATCGGATCGAATTTACAAAATTCGTAATCTTGTAGAAATGTTTCACCAAAACTGTCTACGAAATGGAGAAGGTGATCATGTTCAATCCGTCGATGAACAAATAATCCCATTCAGAGGAAAGTCAAGAATAAAGCAGTACCTTCCCAATAAACCGGTAAAATGGGGACTTAAAGTGTATTCAAGAAATTCTCTTGATGGCTACACGTATGACTTTCACATTTACGAGGGCAAGACTCCTGTGATTCCTGACTCTTGTGGCATGTCATCTGGAGATTTTGTCTTGAAGGTTGCCGAATACTTGACTAACCCGAACCATATTCTCTATTTTGATAACTTCTTTACCAGCATCGAACTCCAAAAGGCTTTATTGAAAAGAAGAGTTCACTCAACTGGGACTATAAGATCTAATAGGCTCAAGAACCTCGATCTTTTAAGAAAAGAATCCGAATTGAAAAAAGAAGGGCGAGGATCTTATGATCTTCTGTCCATACATTGTCGATTCATACAACAGATATATAGGAGGAGTTGATCTTTTTGATTCCTTTATGGCTCGGTATAGGATACATCATCGAGCCAGAGCATGGTAAGAGTTTAAGCAAAGGGGGAGCAATTCGAAAAATCAAAAAAGTGCTTGTGGTTAATTCAAAATTATGTTGACACATTCAAACGATCGATACCCAAAAATTAATTTGAAACAATTGAATAAAAGGAGAATTTTCAAGTCAAAAAGAGTGTTTCACACATTAATTCATTTTTAACATATATGAAAAATATCATTCGATAGAGAATATTATTATGTATCAAATGGTTTTGGTTTGAGAAATATATTATGTAAAACAGTCCTAGAATTGAAATAATTGAAATTATAAAAATTCGAAAAATTATTATTATATAGAAAAATTAAGCCAAAAATAACCTTGGAGACAAAAAACCAATTCTCACTTCCCCTTTATTGTGCTCAAATCTGAATGAATCAATCAAAGGATTTAACTAAACATTTTTTCTGTATTTAAATTTTAAAAGTCTGATGAGATCCGGTGAACTATAAATTTTATCAGTAAATATTCACTTGTTTTCTGAATCCTCGTGATGAAAAATAACCTTATTTAAAACAAATTATTCAAGGCACAAGTGAGTTTACTTTTAAGGGAAACAATTACAAAATTATTATATATTTATGTCAATGAAATATATAGCAAAAAAAGTTTTTAATTTGAAAACTTGTTCTTGTTGGTTATTTTAAATGATATTAATTCAGAAATTGGAAGAAGATATATTAAAACCAAATGTACATTTCTTGAAGCATCATCAGGGGTAATTCTTCAAAAATGATATTAGTTAAAAATGCATTCAAGATAATAATTTACATATCATGAAAGGAATAGTAAAAGTCAAAATAAATAATAGAGGATAGTTACCCTGAAGCGTTTATTGCAAAGCATTCGAATATATGAGTAAAAGCTGATGCAGACATAGAGAAATAAACCCCAATTTATCTATAGTTGCCATTCAAAGGTGATGCTGCACATCAGATACTCAATAATAAATTATTTGAAAAACAAAAAGAGCGTTCCCTGGTCATAAACTTAGGATAATTCTCAAAACAACGGATTTAATCCCTGATTTAAACAAGGATTCTTTACCCTGGCTTGAAAGAGAAGGAGTTATATATTTGTTCAAATGTCAATGTGGTTCATCATATATTGGACAAACAGTGAGACCAGTTAAAGTGAGAATAAAAGAACACCTCAGTGCGGGAAACAAATGTTCAGCGATCTAGGAGCATCTCAGTTTGACAAATCACACTGCTGATGGGAGCAGCTTTGGCATATTATATCAACCAAGAGGTCCTTTGCAAAGCTGAGTTGCACTACATTAGAGATTTGAAGCCTATCTTCGCAAACAGAAGGAGTTAGCAACAAAACTGGGTATTACCGAAAAAGAAGAGGTTTACACAGCAGAAAAGGTTGAAAATGGTTGCTAGGATTCTTGAGGACTCACCCATTTGCACTTCAACCCATAATCCTGAGGCCAAGGAAATTGACAAGATTACAATCATTGAAACAAAAGAGCAAGTAGTTATAACTACACCTCAAAGTAATCAACTCAATATGTCAACCCCAGTAACAATTACAACTGAGAGTGAATGTGAAAATCTAGAAAAGTCAAGGGACGTTGATAATCGAATTATCTCTCAACCTGTAATTAGCTCAATAGAATCCGGGAAGCAACATGCACCTGCATCTACGAATCGGGGTAGAAAGAGAGGGACAATCCACTCTACATCATTATCTGAAGAGGAGAAGGGTACCCTAGAAACATCAACCTTTCCCTACCACAGTATTAAAATATTCTTTATTAAATCCTGGGAATGATTGAACCAATCAGAGGATCCCAATTTTTTTAATAAGTTGGTATAAATATCTAGCCTGTGTAAGAGTCTGTTGAAAACCGGTGAAACAAAAGCTTTATTACCAATTATTCACTTGTCTTCCGATCCTCATAATGAATTTCTCATTAAATTGAGAATTAAAGAATTTCGGCAATATTTCCCACAAAAAATAATAAAATGCAAGCCAAAAAAACACCAAAAATCTCCAGTAACAGTGGATAAACCTCACATTGGCCAAGGTAGTCGAAGATTATAGGAATAGTTTTTTTGAATTTTCTTCTTCCAATTTTCTGAATCATGAATATAAGTGGATTTTCAGAAGTTTTCATTTTTATTTGGTGAATTCTCCATCATTTTGAACCACTGATAAGCATCTTTTTTGCATAGATTTATTGAGATTTATAATAGTTTCTCTCTCTATTAAATTCCACTCTCCAATTATGCATTTTATTAATTCATCTTAATTACTAAATTGTCTACCATTTTCATAGACTTGTTGAGCTAGAATTCCCCAGAGATTTTCAATTGGGTTCAAATCTGGACTTCTAGACGGCCATTCAAGCAAAATGATTTTATGTCCTTGAAATCAATTTTTGATAGAAATTGATCGATAACATGAGGCGTAATCCTGTTGAAAAATAAAATTTTAATTCTCGAGCTCCTCTTTAAAAAGGCAGAATATTCTCTTCTAAAAGTTCTTGATTGGAATTTGGATCAAGTTTATGATCAACAACAACCAAACGGCGAACATTTTTTTTGGAATAAAACCCCATACCCTTACAGTTCCTCCACCAAATCCTTTTCAAAGCGAAAACTTTTTTTTGGCTATCACTATATTGTGTTAGTTTTATTTTCTGAGATAAATTTGCTATTTCTAACCTGAATGCTATTTATGCTATTTTTCCGCTAATTTTTTCATTCTTATCACTAATAAAAATTAGGAAAAAATCCTGAGATACAGCAACTGATAAACCTTGAGGCCCAAGAAGAACCCATTGTTACACTATAATTCCGGAAATAATTTGTTAGAAAGACAGACGAAATACTGTTGATACTTTGAGTCAAAGCATGAAGGCTCATGCGTATGAGCTCACAGTCGTGTTTGGAAACCTTTTTGATGATTAGTGGTTTTTTTTCTACCGGTTGGTAATAAATTAAAGTAATAGAGTTTTAAAATAGTAAAAAGACTCGAAAAGAATAGTTCACTCCATAAAGTTATTTTG
This sequence comes from Gyrodactylus bullatarudis, assembly GCA_012064415.1. Lineage (NCBI taxonomy): Eukaryota > Metazoa > Platyhelminthes > Monogenea > Gyrodactylidea > Gyrodactylidae > Gyrodactylus > Gyrodactylus bullatarudis. Next base: position 21,904 of record SSNU01000217.1, read on the forward strand.
GAAATATGTAAGAAAGAGATATATTTAAAACCATATACGTATTTCTTAAAGCATCATCAGTGGCATTGCTTTAAAAATGATAAAAGTTAAAAGATTCATTCAAGATAATAATTTACAAATAATGAAAGAAATAGTAAAAGTTGAAGAAAATTAGAATAAATGTAAGCTGAAAAAACACCAAAACTCTCCAATAAATAGCAACAGTGGAGAGAAAAGTGAAAAAGCTCACATAGGCCATGGGAGTTGAAGGTTATAAGAATAGTTTTTTTGAACACATAGATTGGGTTTGTAAAGATTAATAAAGAATTTCTCTTTAACCCATACATCTATACTGTCGTCACCATGATTTTTGTATAAAATGGAAAAATTTGAAACTGAAGCAGCATGTTTCTCCTGTTTGATTTGCCTAGTTACTGCAGTGTTCTTGTTCAGATGATCACTAGATCTAGTAGACAGCTTCCTAATTGTTCTACCTATGTAAGAAGCACCACAGTCGTATTGGAATTTATAGATTAGTAGAGTCTTCTCCTCCGGTTTGAGTAAATCTTATGAATCAAGCTAAACAGTCTCTGAGTTTTAAATACAATTTTCCATTGTATATTATTGTAATGTTGATCAATGAGATTGTTGAGTCTTCTTCTAATGTCATTACTAAAACTGTCGCCTTTGAAGTTGAGTCTCATGAAAATTTTTTTTTCCATTTCATCTGTATTGACATCTTCATCCCTATTCTCTGAAATATTGATGAATTTTTCTACAAATTTCTTTGGATAACCATTTTCCATTAAACATAACTTCGAATTCTCTATTTCATTCTGCCATTCCTCCGGACTTGCTATTCTTCTTATCCTTTTTCCTAGACCAATCACTAAGCCAGAGATAGGACTGAAACTGGCATAATGAAGATATTTCCCATTATCAGTCTTCTTCTTGAAAAATATTTCTTAAGATTGATCCATCCTCTATTCTGGTTAGCTTTACATCTAAAAAACTCAAAACACCATTCGATTCCTTTTCCATAGTAAATTTAATATTTTGATGAAACGTGTTCATCTTTAAGAGAAGGTCATCTGCTGATAAATTGGGCTTCATCAAAATAAAAGTGTCATCGACATATCTGATGTAAACATCAGTGAAAGAATTGATAGTATCTGACATTTTATTAAGTTCTAACCAACCTAGAAAGATATCTGCCAATAGAGGACTAAGAGGTGAACCCATGGCTACTCCATCTTTGTGTATGAAGACTTTGTTTTGAAAAGATAGAGGAACATCTGTACAGCAAATCCTAATAAGATCTGCTATTTCCAGGCTTGACAACTCAAAACCTTCATGTTCATCAATAAAAGATTTAATGATAGCCAAAGTTTCCTCTATAGGTATACTAGGAAATAAAGAACTTACATCTAATGAGATCATCTCGTTAGAACCTATATTTAAATCCTTAACTTTATCGACAAAAGAAAAAGTATCTTTGACAACATATTTAACATAATATGTATGAATAGGTTTCAAGATATCAATTAACCATTTAGCTAAATTATGTTGTGGATATGACGACATGTCCAAGATCGGCCGACTCGGAAAAATCTCAGGAACAATCCCATCAGTTATCTTATGTGTCTTAGGATGTAGATATAATCTAGACATCCTAGTATGTTTCTTAGCTATAAAGCTCCTAGTTTTATCCGAAATGATATTTCTATCAAACAACCCCTTAGCTATTTTATACATGGAACGCTCCATGGATTCCATTGTCTTATAATAAGAAGATCTATCCTTTGCTGCATTAACGAATTTACTTTCATCTGAAAGGAAATCAAACCCTGCCTTATAATAATCCTCCTTATACATTATCACTATACCCTTTCCCTTATCAGGCTTAGTTAAAAAGATGTTCTCATTAGACTTAAGTTCTTTAAGTGCTACAAAATGCTCTTTAGTAAGTAAACTAGATCTCAGAGGTTTACGATCAAAACTTCTGTAAATAGATGAAAGATCAAGTTTAAACTTCTCTGTGTTTGAATCATCTTTACAGTTCTGCGTGGGCCCTAGTTCATACATCAAACGTTCAAAAGCTGCCTTGTCTTCAATTTCTTCGAGTATTTTTGGAATACAAAAATTGGATAATACAATATCTGTGAAGTTGAAAATTCCTGATTCATGAAAACGAAGAATTTTACCAAATTCTTTCAATAACGTTTCATATTTATGGTTCTTAACAGATTCCCCTGCTTCAACAAAGAATCGTAGCAAAGCATCATTGAAAACAGAATCAGTTTCTATGAGAACCATTTTGTTCGCGATGAAATTCAACGGAATTTGGGTCCTTTCTTCAATTATCTGAATTTATTCTCTGATCTTAAGGATGACATGTTCTTCTTTATGAAAACAAACATCTCGAGGAATTTTCTTCCAAATTTAATGAAACAATTAGGATTTTTTAGTCAGTATTTTCTTTACTGTTTTAGCTGTTAAATGTGAGAGAATATTAATATTAAAATTATAATATATTATATATATGTATAACTATTTATTAGAGGTTTTTTTGATAAAGTTGTATCATATAATTTTGAGCAGGAAAAGTCTAAATTTTCATAATATCTTCAATACACTGGAGAACCAAAAAATTCTAACTTAGCACCTTAAAGTGATATGTCAAGAACTTTTCATATCATCACATTTTTAGCTTTCTTTAGAGCAAAAGAACTAGTACGAATAAGAGTTTTTTATCCGGAGTATTTTGAAAAAATGTGCTCAAATGAAAATGGGGTTATTAATGAACCACAAGTAATAACCGTAGATATTATGGCTAAATGAAAGAATTTCATGGTGATACTAAGTTCTTTGAAGACTACAAATTTGTGACAATCATACTTAAGTCAACCCAAGTATTGTTTCGAGTATTTATGACGTCTATGTTTAACATTGGAATTATATTTTCTAACATTTGAAAATAGCACGCTAAACCTGTGAGTGAATGTAGAAATGTAAAAAAATTTTTTGCTGAAAATAGACACATTTAAATTGAATTGAATTAATTTTTTGCTAGGCACCAGACGTAAGCTAAATTCAGAAAACTTTGTACGAATTAAAATTTAATTTCCGGAGCTATATATATTCGGGGATATCAGAAACAAAAAAATTAAAATTTTTGCAAAAATTACTTGATCTTAATCTATTATTTAAGATTTTATGTTCATATTCTAAATTAATCATTTTAATTTTAGTATTGTCTGTATAATTTAAATTGAATTTCTTTTTTCAATAAAAAGAATAAAACGCAAAAGTACAATTAGCTGCTCGAAAAGGTTGAGGGTAACACCCTAGAATTTTTTTTCCAATTTAGTCATTTCAATATTGTAATGTACCGAGAGAGATAGAAATGTATTTTTTTAAATAATCTATATTATAAATGGTGTTAGCCTCGAATATTTAATTTTGAAATTCGATTTTCAAGCCTGTTTTCGTAAGCCTACTTTAATACCTACACTTATATAAAAAATCTATTTATACACTTACTGTTTTATAATTAATATACTTACTCGTTTTAATCGTTAGTTGAGTATCATGTTGGAAGAATCTCAGTCCTTTTTTCGTGGAATTTTACTTCCTTTGTTTATTTTTCCAAGGGGAGTAATACATTTTCTGTTCACTATGTGTGAGCTTGATGTATACTCCACATGAAAATACTGTTGGAATGCAGTTTCAGTATCTTAAACATGAACATTGTATAATTTCAAGAATTTTTAGGAGGAACTTTTTAGAAAAAAATTTATTTAATGAATCTCCTTAAAGTCATTATTTAGCTTGTGTCTCGTCAATCTGCTCTTTTTATGAGATATATTACCTAAGCACCTAAAAAGAAATATTTCTAGTTAATATATCTTTCATAATAAGTTAAGACATCCTTAATATTTAATACTTTTTAGCCACGGCATACATATGTTATTAGGGATATTTATTAATTTTTACAGATTACAAGGATATTGGAGTTTGGTGAAAAAAAAATATTTCTTTCTAGGTGCTTAGGTAATATATCTCATAAAAAAGCAGTTTGACTAGACACAACTCTTCTTATTTCACTATTTCGATCTTGAGAAACAAGAAATAAATCTTCTTTAAGGATAGCAAAAACTTGTAAGAACCTAGATTCGTGTAAGGAGACTACCGATCAGAAGTGATTTATTTCATTCTTTCATCTTCTCTTCCTTTTTTCAAAGTATAGCAAATGGTAATCTTTCTTTCAAAGATTTGATGCTAACTATAAAGTGCAATTTTTCTGATCAAATCTGTTCTAGCTCTCAAAGGTATATTGAACCTTTTAAATTTGCTCATGAAGCGAAATAAATTTTATAAAACAAACACCATTCGATGAAGAGTGAAAATATCAACAATTTACTAAATTTTTATGCAAAAATAGATAGGAATTAGAAGAGTTCAAAGTTTGTATGATCTTGTTGAATAATGTTAGCAGACCTCCTTCATGACCTTGTTTTGTAGAGTTATGAAAGGAATCAGCATCCACTATCGTTAACAAAAGGGTCTGCTAATATTATTCAACAACGACTCATTGTTTGTTTTGGAGGTAAACGTCAAGCCCTCAATGTAGGAAACAAAAATCAAAATATTGAGATTAATTTCTTATCAAAAATGAAAAAATAGTTCACCTAAGAATTTAAATAATAATACGTTAAATTGAAATCTGATGATGTACTTGATGGTTGGGAAGAGAAAAACTGCTCTTTATAATGATATAAATTTCAATAAAATTCATTTTTTCGAACAAAAACACTGGAACGTGGTTACCTCCAAGTAGTCGTGATATTTTATAACAAATTTCAAAAAGGGTAGAGAGGAGAGATTGATTTTCCACATAAAGTACTCAGGTCGTACTGTATGAATCCAATGAATTTAATTTGAAAAATCAGGTAGAATAAATCGTGAATCCTGAATGTAAAAAGTGCCTCACATATTAATTCGTCCACTATACTTGTGCATCATAAAAATCGTTTTCACGTGAAAGTATATTCAATATTTTATCCTGTCATCATGAGTAATCTTGTTAAAATTGTGGTTGATCGAATAAGAGTTCTGTCATTAAATTGTACATTAAAATCGTGAATATTTCCACTCAGATATCAAAAAATAGTAGTATATCTGTATCGTATTTGAAAAGAATTCCCCAAGTTTCAAGAAGTCAATGCTGAACATTTGATTTGTCCTCGATAAATTTTTAATTCTTGTATGCTCTGAAAAGTTAAAAAGTATGACTTGTTTTAATGAAGGTACTCAAAGGGTTACAAAATAATCGAATCTAATTGTAAGCGACATATGTATTTTCAATTACCTTGCTTCTGCTGATTCAAGCAATGGTAAGAGAGACACTGACTCCCTCGAAAATTGAACCAAGAAATTTGTATCTCGAGTATTTACAAATGGATTTTAAATTCAGCAATCTTAAACTCAAGGCTTGTGTATAAATGAAATAGTGACAAACATAAACCTATGGATCTTGCATTTCAGCTTGTAAACAGATCCTCAAAATAATTTAAGATCTCCGCATAAATCCTATATAGGAAAGGCTGAAGAAGTGCATTTAAATGGAAGTATTGAACCTAATTTGAATTTACCTATGAAAGCTAATTCTGAAAATGATCGAAGAATATGTGTTGTCTGCTATCATTCCTTTAAAAAAATGCTCGTGTATCAATTCTGCTAAAAGTTGTTCTAAAATCTTTCAAGGTAGTTAAAATTTAAAGGTTGATTACAGAGAAATCGAGTCTACTTGTAACCGACGAATTAATTTTTAATTAACCTTTAAATTTGATTGACAAATTTGAATTTTTGATGAAAAAATCGAGATATCTGTAAAAATCATAGATTCCCAACCTAATTAATTAGCTTTATTTTAATTGCATAAAAATTGTGAGGATCTCAAAGAAAATAAAGTTTCATGTAGATAGAAATGGAAAAATAAGATTAGGTGAATTGTGATGAACAACCATTTCGCTAAAAAAGCGAGACAAGAAAAGATTTTGAAATCATACGGTTAGATAAAGTTATGTTCTTATTACAGCCATTCGTTTCATATTTTTAACAGGGTTGTAAATGATTATTGACATCTTTTTAAAAAACTAACATATTCTATTTCTAATTCATATAGTTCTATCACTTATACTTTTAATAATATTTTTTATTGATAATCTTGTCAGACAAATGACGTAAGCCTTTAAAAATACAATGATAAAAGAAGTCAGTTAAAAATAGTTTTGAAAAAATATTGATATATTATATTACAGGTAAAAGCTCTGTAAAGTGACGAGAGTTGTGTGAATGTGCAAGTACACATGTATACCATTTCTACCCCAAAAATCAAGAATAATAGACCAATCAGAATCTAGCAATATTCCTCCTACAAAATTCCTACGGTTCCAATATATTCAACAGGTAGATGAAATTCTGAAAATGATCTTAATCATTTTTTCTGAATCATTTCAACTCCGAATTTTCCTCTATCATATCAGGATGAGGCTGTAGCAAAATGAGCTTGAGCAGTGGCCGGTCAGACTAAAATTTAGTTTCACTATATTCACTTTTGAGTGAACTTGGAAAATTTCAAGCTTCTATTCGAAAAAATATGGCTAGAATTCGATTTTTATATCAGTCTCAGATTTTGAATGATTTTAGATGGATAATCAAAAGTCATTTTTCGTTTTCTGAATTCCATACCATGCATTTATTATTCAAGTGTGAATACAAACATCAATCAACCATCACACTGTTCTCCTCCTTTTACATAGAATGTAATCCTACCACGTCATATCTGGATATGAATTTTTAAACTAATTTGTTATCGCTGTTCTTTAATTGAATTATTTTTTATTCAAAAACAGATTATTTTTAAAGTTTTTTTTATGTATTTCTGAACAAATCATTCAGGATATCCGTTTCTTCCAATCTTCTTAGGATTTCATTAATCTCATTCAAAACTTCATCTTCACTGACTATTCTTTTGGTCCTATTATTAATCCCGATTTATAACTCTTTGGACAATAACTCGAAAAATTTAAGTATTTTCCTGTGTCTGCTTTTTTCCTGCAAATGTTTCTTTTTAGGCCCACATCAGATTTTCTAGTTAGCTTTACATCTAAGAAGCTTATGGAATTTTTTATTTCTTGTTCCTTTGTAAATTTGATGTTTGGGTGCATTTATTATTCTCCGAAAGAAAGTCAAGCCCCATTCTTTTTTTTCATGATAACTAATCCTGTCCCTTTGTCCGGTCGAGCAAGAACTAATTATCTATTATTTGTCAATTCTTTTAGTCCCTCAAAGTGTTTCCCTTTGAGCTTCTTGTGCAATGTTTTCTTCTTTCTGTAACTCTTGTAGATGCTCATCAAACCTATCTTGAAGTCTTCTATGTCTTTTCTCTCCTTCAAGATCATCTTCAGAATTTCATCTACCTGTTGAAAAATTTGAGAGTATGGTAGCAAAATATATTGGAACCGTAGGAATTTTGTAGGAGGAATATTGCTAGATTCTGATTGGTCTATCATTCTTGATTTTTGGGGTAGAAATGGTATACATGTGTACTTGCACATTCACACAACTCTCGTCACTTTACAGAGCTTTTACCTGTATTTCACTTGAAGGGACAGTTATATTTTGAAGATATTATATTTTTGTTGGGTTAATTCCAAAAATCACCACGAGAAATTTTTTTTTCTCCTAAATTCACCTCAGCTAGTTGTAGTATCATCATTTCATTATTGTATTTTTTAAATAAAAAGCCTCAAATTAGATTAACTTAAGTGAATGAGCATAATAAGGTATATGAGACTAGATTAAGCAAATTTTTATGTAATATTCTTATGTGAATCTCAATAATATGTTAAAACTTTAAAAATTTTTCTATATTAACAAAAAGACCTTTTGAAAAATATTAATATTTAGGATCTTTAAAGAGTATGGGATATTGTCTCTTTAAAATTGATGCAACTGATAAAAATGTATTTCAGATTACAAAATTAATAAAAACCTGGCTCTTAAATCTACGACTTTTTATTCAAGATATGTTAACGATCATTTTAGTTTGCAGTTTTTTCTTTGTAATTAAAGATTGAAAACTCGTACGCAGATAAACTTTATATCAATGTATTCATCTCATTGGGCTGATCTCTAATCCTGTTCTGATATATGTTTATGACATTACAAATTTAAATGAAATTGTGATGTCCTGAATAAAAACTTCCAATTGATGAAATACCAAAAATCTTCTCCATTATTTTGTTCTGTGAGATGTGTACAAACATCGGTTTTGAGCTGAGTCACCGTAGTCATATTGAATAAAGGTAGAAGATGATGCCAATTATTTCACAAATAAGGCCTTTATTTCGGGCATACTCATCAGTGTGATACATGCCATATAAGTACAAATTTGCAAAGATAAATAGTTAACAGTCATTGGTTCAAAATTATTACAATTGTGGTTGGTCAGACCCTTTTTTAAAGGGTTGACTACTCGATTTTTTAGATCG
>SSNU01000217.1:30871-59476 GCA_012064415.1 Gyrodactylus bullatarudis
GTATGTCCTATATACATTGCATCACACGGACACTTAAATTTGTACACTACATGCGTCTGCTTCGATTCGTCAATTTTGTCCTTTGAGAAGTTTCTAAGCATTTTATTAGTTTTGTAAACGAACCTAAGATGAGCATTTGGGTAGGCTTCAGTGAAAGCATTGTTTATCTTCTTCTGGAAGGTTGTTATTGCTTGATCTCCTATGAAGGGCAAAGAGAGCACAGCATGCTTGTCGTTCATCTCTTTGGGCTTGTTCCTTGGTGTATATAGTTTGGAAAGTCTGTCGTTTATGAGCTCAATTGGATAGTCATTTGACAGGAAGATGCAAATAAGTTTTTCTAGTTCACTTTCCCAGGTTTCATCTGATACGATTCGTCTCACTCTTTTGGCCAGGGATGTTATTAGACCTCTTTTCTGAGTCATCGGAACGTAGGAGTTGAAATTCAAAAGGCGTCCTGTGAACGTGTTCTTTCTATGGATGGACCTTACTAGTTTCCCGTCGTTTTTCTTTGAGAGCATTACGTCCAGGAAGGAAATTTTGCCATCACTCTCTTTCTCCATCGTAAATTCTATATCCGGATGGGCTTGGTTAAATTCTAATAAGAGATCATTCAAATTATTATTGTTATCTGTTATAATGAAGGTATTATCCATATATCGATAAAAATGGCTGAACTTCCCTATACTAGCCTTAAGAGTCGATCTTTCAAGCTTTGCAAGGAATACATCTGCGAGAAATGGGCCATTATTTATTTTTCTGAGTATAGAGAAAAAAATTCAATTGGGCTAAGGTAGTTGCAAGTCATGTAGATGGCATAAATTCAGAGCTTTGTCTCCAATCCTGTAGTCTTTTCTCGTTATATCGCTTCTTTCGAATTTTGTTTCATCGGCGAGGAATTCATAGATGATCATGTTTTGTCAAGATTACTAACCCTCTTCCCTTATCTGGTTTGCTAGAATTATATCTCTGTCCGTTATTTCTTTTAAAGCTTCGAAGTGATCCCATCTTCATTTTCTCCCTAGCTTTTGTTTTTTGGTTATACTCGTGGTAGGTGCTGAGTAGATCTATTTTTATGTTTTAAAGGCTCGTTTCCTCTTTGAGTCTATTTGTCTGTAATAGAATCCATGCTAATTTTTCAAAAGCAGTTTTATCTTCTGTGTTTCTAGTTTTCTTATGTATGCAGAAGTTTGGTCCTAGTGATAGAACATCTTTTTGTAGCTTATTGTCCCTGCGTAATTAGAGAAACCTTTTTCTTAATTGTCGTCTGTCTCAATATTTTTCATAATATTTGATCTTGAGAAACCTATCAAGATTAGTTCCTAGTGTTTTGTAACATAAGATTTGACGTATTCATATTTTTATATACCAGTGATTCACGTAATTTTGTATATACGTTCGAAAATCCACCTATTTTGAAGCCTATACATGTTTATTATTCAAAATATATTGTCGAAGGTACTTTTAGATTTATCGATAGAATATAGGAGTTAGATATCAGCTCAAAGAAAATGGTTTCATTAGTGCCTTATTTACTAATGTTCCCATAGATGAAACCCTAAATATTAATAAGAATTTTGTTGATGAAAATGGTGGTTTTACAATCGATAGTGATCATATAATAAATTTGATCAAAATGTGTTGTGTTGATGTCCCTTTGTCATATTTGTTAGAAAATAAGGTTTTCATCCAGAAAGATGGTATTGCTATGGGTTTCCCTCTTAGTCCTATTTTAGCTGACATTTTCTTGGGTTGGTTAGAGATGAATAAAATTTCTGATCTAATTAATTCTCATACAGATTTGTATACCAAATATGTGGATGATACTTTTGTGGTTATGAAACCCAATGTGTCTTTTGATGATTTTATCTCAAAAATAAACAATATTCATCCAAATATTACTTTTGAGGAGGAATCTAATGATATTCTGAGTTTTTAAAACTTTTTTTATACCAAGTGCAATTCCAAAAAACTTATTCATTTTTTTTCTGAGTACAGTGACTTGCATAGATAAAGCCTCGAGATTACATCAACCAAAAAATAATTCTTTATTTATACCTCTCTCCCCCAATTTCATTGACCAATAATATTTGAGTATCCTATCAACCAATGAGATTGAAGCATGGTTTCTCCCCATCCACTTTTTCTGTTTCTACTCTCTTCCCCCAGTAGGATTACGTTTTAGTAAATATGATTCTATATTTCACATAGTTGAAAAGAGAATTTTCTCGGCTTTAACAAGAAATGAAAAGTAAGTTTCTAGCATCACGCATTACTGAAATAAAATAACTCTGTTATTATTGACATCCTGATAGACAATGCTTTTTCAACTGAGTTGTGAAATTTTTATTAAGCCAGCATTAAAGAACTTTCAGAAAATTAGTTTTTAAGTTTGGATCTGAAATAGAATTTAAAAATCTAATTCAAAATCAAATCACTCATGAGACAGGAATATAACGAGTGCATATGGTGTGTGCGTAGGTATATACTGCGACATTTTATTATTCTTCAACCCATCAAAGTTCTAAAGCAATCAATCTTTTAAATGCTCAAGGAACCGTTCGAAAACTCGTAGAGCCACAATCAAGTTTGGATCTGAAATAGAATTTAAAAATCTAATTCAAAATCAAATCACTCATGAATTTAGAATCGACTATAATTACAGTTCATAAGTTTAACATTCCTACACTTTCACACATTACGTCATGTTCTCTACCCCTCCCTTAATTGCTATCATATGTGAAAAAAGGAGAAAATCTTTCATCCCATTCCAATGACTTAGTCCTTAGTCATGACTTTTTTCAAAGTCCATTACCCCCTTTTACCATGAATCTGTGTTTGTGATATTTTTGTTCATTACAATTCTGACTAATAGAATTGTTCCAAGGTTTTTAAAATCTTAACCCATTCGTTCTCAATATTCATAATTAAAATGACTCACACAAAAACAGGAGATCTTAACTCTTTACAAAACACATTCCATTGGTCATCTAGCCAAATTGTTCAAAGTTTCAAAGCCTACTATACGTAAGGTTCTTGACAGTAAAGAAATCGAGTGGCTGTTAAATGATGAGAATTTGAGATCTATTATTCGTTCATGTCTCCAGAAACGAGCTGAAGATGGAATTACCACAACTCCTGATGAACTGGGACAATTAATTGAAGATATCGCCCACAATAATAATATTGAAAAAATTCCCAAGAGCACAAGATTTCATAAGAGAACCCGACAAGCAACTTTATTAGAGATATGCAACATACGTTTTAACTTTAACATGAATATCTTAAGACAGTTTGATGAATCTTTTTTTTGTTCTGGAGGTAGTCGAGGTAGGAGAGGAATAATATTTTTTTCCAGAATAAACTTCGGTTTTAAATTACAGGTAGAGGACCCGTTTTCTTTCCCATTCTGCCCAAATAATCAATCGTACTTGGATTACTGGGGAGTTATTTCAACCAATGAGAGGGCATTAAACCAACAACTAATGAAATTAACATACCTAAATTCTGAATTTTGTACTTGAAACTAACTCCATCGGCAATTTCATGCTTAATTTGATAAATAGGAAAAAAACCATTCTATGATGATTCACATTGAGATTAATTATCACCACACAATACATCCTTACAAAAAAGGGGTAGTGACAATAATCTACAATGTCAAATCTACACACCCAAATGACTACGTAATACTCATTCAATTGTTTATTTAGAGACCCCTCTTTTTCTCACAACGAAATGTCTATGCTTAGAATACAAATGAGACCCCATTTTTCAATTGTTCATTGAAAATACTCAACATATTGCATCATCTATCAGACGAGACTATAGTAAATCCTCACCCTTATTTAAATCCATTGTCGATTAAGAATAATTTTTTCAAACTTTCACATCTGAATGCTAGTCTATTATTTAGATCTGTGCTTACTTTTTTCACTTCTTCTTTTTTTGAATTGACATAGTGTTTCATTTGAGCAGAATTTGGCTAATGCCCCATACTTATAATGGGTTGGACAAAATTTGATGGTCTTGCCTTTTGCCATGAATTCTATTACCTCTTTTTCTTCTCTGGGCTTTTTGGGTCTTGATATGTAGCTGACTTCTTGAGTCTTTGGTCGGAAATCATGCATTCGTTGAACCATTTCTGCCAGCTCATCGCTTGATTTTTCGTCAATGTATGGAATGATCGATGCATAATATTTATATTCAAGAGTCTTTGTGAATATTGCCTTTCTCATATTCTCGTCAGTACAGAACTCTTTGATTTTTATTAGTCTGTTTAGAGGCTCTTGAATTTTTGAAGATGAGTCGAGAATCTCTTCGAATCGTTTTGCATCTGATTTGGAAGTTTTATTGCCGATGTAGTTTATGATTTGTTCGGCATTCATCTTCTTCTCTTTTGTTTGCTGAAAGTAATTTTTGATCATCTTTCGCACGTTGTTCCAAGTTGCGGTGTGGATTTTTGGTTTGTCTGACTTTTTTGCAGCTTTAGACACTTTTTCATGGTCACCATATTGTGGATCCTTGCCACAGTCAACTTGATTTAACTTGGAATCGTTATTTTCTTCGAATAATTCTTTAATGAATTCCTTGTCAGCCATTTTTAAGTAGTGAAAATATAAGTCACGTTTTTAACTTTATAATAATATAAACAATCTCTATCACCTATTTTAAATTGTACAATCTTAACTTTGTTTAAATATTAAACATTTATAAATTGTTCATAATTTATAATATTTGTTGATGATTGTATTCTTTTCGGTGATTGATCTTGTATTACCAATTTGATGGAGATAACTATTCATTACATTTATTTAATGAATAAGAAAGATGCCGAATATTTGAGCTTTTATTCCGGGCATACTCTTCAGCCTCTTACATGATATATATATAAAAAATATCCTTTTGTATCCTCTATAGACAAAACGGGAAAAACGCAAAAACCTTGAAAACAGCAGAAGCTTTTTTCATTAAAAAGAAAAACCCAACCCTTAGCAAACAAAAGAAAATAACAAAAACTCTATCTCTCACTTGGTCAACCATCAGAAATAGACCACATCTCAACCCGAAGGAAAAAGAAAAAGGACCAGAACTTCAGATGCAGATAGAGAAAACAATAAAATTACCTAGTACTTTCATTCAACCCAATAGATAACACCCCAAGATAGTTTTCTTTATACAAATTTAAATTGTATATTATGTAAAAAACAATCAACATTACATTTTGTATATAAAATTAGTACATCTTGGATACATATACTTAGAGTACGAATACTCAAAAGATATATTGCATATAATTTGAACCCACCAAAAGGTGGGTGATAGATCAAAAGATACCTACACTTAGGTTTCATGAGTCATAAACTGTGAAAGAAGAGATAATATAAAAACCCTTCCCAACCCAAGCACAAAATATGAGTCAATCAGATTCATCCTAACTTTTTTAGTTGTTTTGTAATTTTTTATATATATGGCATGTAAGAGGCTGAAGAGTATGCCCGAAATAAAAGCGCTATTCCTCAAATATTCGGCATCTTTCTTATTCATTAAAATGCTCTCAACGTTTGTCATGGAAGACAAAAAAACCTATTTCATTACAAATTTATTTATTGAAAATCTGTGAATACACAAATGAATGTAGGTGTAGTTTTACACTCCACAAATACGGTTCCCACCTGTAGTCTAGGACTAATTTTGGTTCCTGGTTTTCATTGATTATGAGGAACGTGCCATCCATGTACCTTTAGTAAAATCGGCATAAATTATAATATTTTCGATTTTTTTTCCATTTGTATTTGTGAAGGCATGCCTAGAATATATCATGGATTTTGAATGCAACTCCATGTTTGAAATTACTAAATTAATTGAAAGGCTTAATAGGATTGTTTGTGAGGAGAATTTTAATGTGTGTAATATAAGCTAGGATGTTTTCATATATATCTTTTAAAAACTAAATGTAGTCCAAAATATTATATTTTTCTCGAATCAAACTGAAAAGAAATAGTAAATTTAGTTTTGATATGATATATGCTGATAGAGATTTATTGATGTTTAAACTAAAAACTTATACTGGATGTTTTTTAATTTACAGTACAGTGAATTGACTAAATCACGCCTCGAAATAGCTCTACCCCAAGCAAGTTTTGGAACTTATACCTCTACTCCATTTTTGTCAACCAATCAGATTCGAGTATCAAAAAATGAATTTTTATGCTGATTTCTCAAGCCTCAACCTTACTTCAATATATATGTTTAATATCCAAATTTTTTCCTTTACATCATGGATTAAAATTTAATCTTCTACCTGCCCTAATAAGAAACTTAAATTTTTGAATTTTCACGCGAATAATTTTGGTACTGTTCGATATCAAGCTGTGCCGTGCTACATATTTTTGATACGAAATCATTCGAATCTTGAGAGAAATTCAAGTTCAAATATTAGATCCAAAATGGGTTAAATTTTGTATGAATTCTCAAAATATAGAAAGATTCTACACAGAGCCCTCATTTTTTCTGGTCGTTTTCATACTTACCTAGTGTATGGGGGAATTGTGAAATTAGTCACACATAAACCTCTACTATGACGTAATGTTTTTTATACTCACACCCTCCTACATTTCTATCCGGCCCTCTTTCCCACTCCTAACATCCATCTCTCACTCTCACTGATCCCCCCTTGTTATTCCCTTGATTTTGGCTTAATAATGCATTATGAATCAGGCAAAAATTATAAAATTAAAAAATTTTATTCGTTAAAATCAAAAACATTATCTCTTCTCTTTGAATGATATTCTTGGAATAAACGTGTTGACTTTATTTCTTCGCTACACCCAAAGCGTTTTTCGAAATTTATGAAATCCAACAGAAATTCGAAAGATTTTTCTATCACCTCAGTAAAATCAATGATTTGATTTTGCTTGTTGATAAATTTAAGATGATTGAAACATTTTATTATTGTCTGACGACTGACATCTTCCCATGCTTGCTGAACCATTAGTAAACATTGTTTAAGATTAAAATTTTTCCTCAGATCTTTTATGTGGACATTTTCTGAAGTCAATTTTTGAACTATAAATCTTCTATAATGAGATTTAAAAGATCTGATGATTCCAGCGTCTAAAGGTTGACAAACAGAAGTACAGTTAGGAGGCAGATAGTGGAGCTGAAAAATTAGTTACCAAGCTTACTTTAATATTCTTCAAATTAATTCCTTCAGGAAATATATGACTTGGCGCATTATCAAGAAACCATATGATTTTTCTTTTATTCCTGATCAATTCTTTGTCCCAATTCAGGAGATATCTGGCAAATACGACCTTAGTCATCCAACCTTTTTTCGTTGACTCGTAGTTGAAGAATTTTAAATCCTTATCGTCGAAGCACCTTAGTTTTTTACGTTGTTGAGTATCAAAATTGGTCGCTTATCTCCAATTGCATTCGTGCAAAAAACTAGTGTTATTCTGTCTATGGATTCTTTGAAGCCATGAGCATTTTGATTTTTACGACATAATATTTTATTGCTTGTATTATAGAGAAATAATGCAGCCTCATCAAGGCTGTAGATGTCTTCTTCTCTGTACGATCTAATGAGAATAGGTAACTCTAGGAAAAATTGTTCAACAGGATGATCAGGAACACTTTTACAATCTCCTGACGGTTTACGGAAGCAGAGGTTATTTCTTCTACATAACTTCATTAAAGCTTTATACCCAGGTTTATAGTTTTCAATCTCTAGATTATTTGCAACCTTAGTAGCAATAATTTGTAATTCCTGAAATGTTATATGATTATTAAAATCATTCAATTCTTCTTCAATTTTATCTTTTAAAATTTCATCAAAAAAGGTTCGAGTTAATTCATTTCTTGATTGGTTTAGATGAACAGATTCATTTACAATTTCTAGAGCAAGATAGCGTTTAATTGACCTTTTGCTTTTGATACATGCAATAGATAAACGATCCACCGAATATCCGTCATTGAATCTGTTTTTGACTTGAATAAGTCTCTTAAGAATGAAATTTTTTGTTCTAACCTAAAAATAAGCTTTTAAAATATAACTAACGTATGGAAATCCAATTGAATAGTTAGAATGATCTATGGAATCAGGAAATAAAAGTTTCGAGACTTTTTCGAAGATTTTCAGATCAGAAAAAGAGCGTCCACGTAGTAGAAAACTCGTTACAGTTTCAAGAGACTTAACTGCTGAGGAAAATTAAGTCTTACATTTTCTTTCTATGTTATTGAAATCAATTGAGTTCAGAAGATCTTCTGATTTATAAGTTTCGATTTATGAGTTTCAGATTTTGATTAATTGCCAATTTGAAATTATCTTCTTTGCGATAAAAAATTTTGATCTTGATTTCATTTAGAAGCTTATAGGTATAAATATCAACATTCTTAAATTTTAACAATATTTTGACGATGTCAATAAGAAATTCTGAATTTTGATCCACGAATAAAATAGAAGGATCTGATAGTCTTGAATCAAAGTCAGTAAGAAAGCCTAAGATGTGAGAAATAGCAGATTGTTTTCTCTCAATTTTAATGGCGTCAAATGATGTTCGCAAGAACTTTTCTTTGATAAGGAGGAATTTCCTTTCTTCTGATTTGAGGTTTATGATTTGTACACAAAACACGAACTTGTTTTTAAAGTTGATCCAAGAAATGTTGAGAAGATACTATTGAGAACTACTTTTGATACACAAATCAATCTTATGGTGAAAGCTAATAGTACGATCAAGAACGAATTTGTTAGCTTGGATCTAGAACGATGAATAAAATTACTTACATTCAATTCAAGCAAATTATGACTACGTGATAATCGCATAAACAACCGTTCTGATATCCTTGTAATGTTAGAATCTCTGAGAGTTTCAATGATTTCTTTGAGTTGTTGTTCCGTTGTGGTTACCCCGGAATTTGAGTGATTATTAAGAGTAACAGCAATAACTGGATTAAAACGTCCGTAAAGATCATGATCTGCTTCTCCTTGTTTAAGCATTCTACGAATTGTCCCTCTACTTACCGATAGTAGGCGAGCAATATGAGAAATCGAGTGAATTTTGAAGAGTGAGAACACAGATTTCCTTTGTTCCGGAGTTAATTTCATCGAAAACAATAATGTCGATTACATGCTTTGTATTTTTCTTTTGAATTTGGAAGAATCTGATTCGTTAATTTGAATGGGGGGATCAGTGAGAGTGAGAGATGGATGTTAGGAGTGGGAAAGAGGGCCGGATAGAAATGTAGGAGGGTGTGAGTATAAAAAACATTACGTCATAGTAGAGGTTTATGTGTGACTAATTTCACAATTCCCCCATACACTAGGTAAGTATGAAAACGACCAGAAAAAATGAGGGCTCTGTGTAGAATCTTTCTATATTTTGAGAATTCATACAAAATTTAACCCATTTTGGATCTAATATTTGAACTTGAATTTCGCGTCAAAATTCAAAAATTTAAGTTTCTTATTAGGGCAGGTAGAAGATTAAATTTTAATCCATGATGTAAAGGAGAAAATTTGGATATTAAACATATATATTGAAGTAAGGTTGAGGCTTGAGAAATCAGCATAAAAATTCATTTTTTGATACTCGAATCTGATTGGTTGACAAAAATGGAGTAGAGGTATAAGTTCCAAAACTTGCTTGGGGTAGAGCTATTTCGAGGCGTGATTTAGTCAATTCATTGTATATATGTTGTGCCTAAAGTGCAACGAAAGTTCATTTATTTACACTTTGGACGACTAAATAAATATTCCCTTATTTCCTATATTTTTTAATAAAGTGTGAAATTCGACTTCAATAAGAAAAATGATGTAGTAATTATTTTACGCGGAAATCAAAAAAGTGCCAAAAATCTCTGAATTTCTTATTCTATTATTCAGGCCAGTGCTCAATCTTGCTTACCATTTTATCAAGAAAGAAAATTTGGAAGAAGCCGCATATAGTACAAGTTGCAGTGTAGTTAATGTTATCAGATATAGCAAAATATTTAGAAAGGCTGATAGAGTTCAATGGAATACAAGGTAAGAGAGGAGGTCCTGGTTCCATAGTAGAAATAGACGAATGTCATATTTTCAAACGAAAATATCATCGAGGCAGAGTTCTAATGTACCAGCATTTCTGGATAAATTTGAATACCCATACAAAAATCTGAATTCAGTAGATTTTTAGCTTCAATTTGAGGGGTTGATTGTGGCTCTAAGAGTTTTTGAACGGTTCCTAGAGCATTTTGAAGATTGATTTCTTTGAACTTTGATGGGTTGAAAAATAATAAAAAGTCGCAGTATATACCTACGCACACACCATATACACTCGGTATATTCCTCTCTACCCCTGCGCAGAGTTTGGACATAAACTTTAGTCCTACCAACTTATTTTTTCTGAAAAAAGTATATGAGCCCTTAAATGTTTTTGAAATCAAAATATATGAATTAAATGCAAGAATTATTCAAAAAAAAAAAATAAATAAAAGTGCATGATGAAACTAATTTTTTCACTTAACGTATAACTTCAAAACATTCCCTTATTATATATCAATCTTAAAGTTTTTCCTGGTGGCTTTTATCCCTGTACTAGGACTAAATATGTTCAATAGTGGATATGGTCCGTTTGTAGGTAGAACGGCCGCCCAAATAGGTATTTATGAAACTTTTGCACAGTGTAAACAATAGCAAAACCTTCTTTTTCGATCTGAGGGTATCTTTTCTGTGTCGCATCTAGGCTTTTTGATAGGTAATAAATAGGTATGTGTCGTCGTGTTTTTGCATTAACACACCACAAACTCCTTCTTCAGATGCGTCAGCTGCAACTATATATATATTACCGTGAAAATGGGAAATCAGTGAATGGACGATAATCACTAGTAAAAATGGGAAATCGTTTATTTTCCCGGAAAAATGGGAAATATTTACCCTTTTCACTGAGTTTTCACTGAAACCTTCACCGTGAAAATGGGAAATCAGGGAATGGACGATAATCACTAGGGAAATGTGAATTAAAATCAACAAAGAGATTCGATATCTTTAGATAAGGCTTGTTTCTTTTCCTAGTCATACTTTGTACATATTTTTTTCTTGAAAGACTTTAATATTCAATAATACTTGAAAGCATGTCAGAAATTACATTGCGGGAGAAATCTCTGGAATATTACGCACGAAAATTTTTAATTTCAACTTTGAATAAGTTGATAAAAAATGCCTTAAAATTTTAAATTGAAAAGATATTGTAAAATTCAGGTAAATATCTTTCAAAATCAAGAGAGAATTTTCAAAATAAGTGTTATTTTAGCATTTTTATTGACGTTCGGAATTAAAAATATTTTTGCGCGTGGTTTATTGAGAAAGTAAAAGCAGTTTTATGATTAGCTCAGTGCTTTGTTGAAATACGCTGTGCACTTTTAAACTTATTTTAGATTTAAAAAATTCTAACAGGCCGAGTATGTGGGATTTTCATTCCTAAATTAGGAATCCTAATCAATAAAAATAATAGAATAATTTTCATCAACAATTTTAGTTGTTTATTGAAACAATATAAAAATAAAGCTAAAATAGTCAATCTTTGTTATTGCAAGGTAAAGCGTGGTGACATCTTGAATTACACAGTAAATGATTTTTCTTACACTTGCAAGAATTCGATTCACAATTTTGACAAAACTACATTTGATGAATCCTTGTCCTCCGCATAGTGAGTGTTTTGAATTTAGAGTTCTCAATGGAAGGATATCAGCCTTAACATCAGATAGTGTTAAGAATTTTTCTTGTAGTACTTGAAATCGTGTGAGGGATAGCATTTGGTTTAGAGTTCCTTCTGCAGTGCCAATCCGATATAAAGAATCTTTGGAAACACTTGGAAAAAAGTTCAGCGAAAAATTTTATTTAGGGGTGGAGGCTTGTGCTAACCAATCAGATTTGAGTGGGTATTTTTATGTGCAGAACACCTAGAACAATCGGGAAGGGGACCATCCCAGCTTGCATATACCTTAAATACATCAAATTTATCACAATCACATGCATAATTGTATACGATAAACACTTGGAAGAAAGTTCAGGATTTCTTTTTTTAGAAATTATTTTTTTATTTTGTGTGTGTGGCTTATTAGTAGGCTTAACCTGTGATGGACTGTCCTATAAAAATTGAGCCTGTCAATCATTGGCTTCTTTTTTATCCAATTCAAATTTATATTTAAAATGCTGTATCTTTGTGACAATGAAATTTGCGCTTTATGCAATTTAGAAGAAAATTCACGGAGATTCTTTATTGAGAATCAGTTCATTGATTTGAGATCGAGTCCATGCCCTAATCCTGGATGTAGTGGAACAAGGAAAGTCGAGGAAAGAAGAGACCAGGTAACAATCTCCAAGTTTATCCTGGTTCAACTTTGATTACTAACGAATGGCGAGGGTATTCTGAGTATGTTACTGTTGGTTATTGGCACATTAAAATCAACCAAGATTTTAAACCAAATGTACTCAATCGCTTTTCGTTTGAGAGATGCTCCCAGAGTGCCTCAGATATTAGATGATGATAACGTTGATCTAGATAGTTTATTAAACATCTAAGATATTTTACATTAAATTTCATCAAAAATTATTTACCAATTTTATATTTATTTTTGAATAAAACTCGAGTTTTGTTAGAATTTAATTCTTCAATTCTAAGATTTTAAAAAAGGTAGAAATAATCTCACTAAATAGTTAAAAAAATAATTTCTAAAAAAAGAAATCCTGAACTTTCTTCCAAGTGTTTATCGTATACAATTATGCATGTGATTGTGATAAATTTGATGTATTTAAGGTATATGCAAGCTGGGATGGTCCCCTTCCCGATTGTTCTAGGTGTTCTGCACATAAAAATACCCACTCAAATCTGATTGGTTAGCACAAGCCTCCACCCCTAAATAAAATTTTTCGCTGAACTTTTTTCCAAGTGTTACCGAATCTTTTTTTTCTACGATGATTCCAATAATAGATCTTGGATCACCTTTTCCTCTCGGGAGACGAATACGTTGTCTTCCATGAAAATTTTAATGAATGATGGAAGAAAAAAATCGTGAATAAGCACAATATCTTTCTTATTGGTTGAAAAAAATATGACTAGGAAAAGAAACAAGCCTTATCTAAAGATATCGAATCTCTTTGTTGATTTTAATTCGCATTTCCCTAGTGATTATCGTCCATTCCCTGATTTCCCATTTTCACGGTAACATATATATATATTTTTTGAAATTCTCCATAGCAATATATTAAGCCTCTAGTTTTTTTATCATTTAATAAATTAAGGGCTGGCAAAAATATCATAGGAACAGTTCTGTTCAAGATAGATAGTATTTAAGCTACAATTAAACAAGTTAGCTTTTGACTTATAATTTTTTCTTTTTAATTCTAATAATGAGTGATAATTTCAGACTTGTCGGTTGAGAAATAGAGAGAAATAATAATAAAATAAATAAAAGCAAGGGATAAGAAGATTGGTAAGCAAAAATAGTAGATTATTTCATAAGATATATTTGAAGTTTTTGATATTGGTTTACTTCATATCATGATACTAGTGTTTATAAATGCAATTTCGTCTTAAAAAATTCTACAAGGGCAATCTGGTTTAATAGATAAATAGGTATGTCTTTTTTTTCTGTTTTTTTGTTATTTAGTTTATAAATCGGGTCTTAATTTCTTCAATGAATTCTTTCAGGTTTTTTTCTTTTTAAAGAGGAATTTTGAAGGTTCATCAAGCTCGACTTGTAAAAATGCGGTTGATAGGTCTAAGGTCGTGAAGAATTGCCTTATAGGTTTTTGAAAAAATATCCTCAGTAGGCAGGTTATAACCATGGTCGAGCAACTGAGCGTTGAGACCTGTGGCATAGGCAGCGCATATTCGCAAGCTTCTGTCTTTTTTAAGAACAATGAGTATAGGTGCAGCGTAATAGGTATTCGAGACTTTAGTGTAAATGCCTTTTTCGATGGGTTCATCAAATTGTTTTTTTACAATCGACTCGATAGCATAGGAGACTCCTCTAGGTCTACAGAAGACTGGTTTTGCACCGTCTTTGAGGACGAGCGTAGCCTTAAATTTACATAACCCTTCGGACTTATCATTGAGACTTTTAATCTATTCTTCGAATATATCTTTACAAAACTGCGTAATGATCAATAGGTACTTTATATAAATCAAAATAATCAAATAGGTCATTGCCAAAGAGGTAAGGTATTCTGTTGGAGGCTACAAATAGGAAACATGTGCGGGTTTCGCCATTTACTGTCACGGATGCATCACAACGTCCAATTAGGTTTACGACTTGTCCGCTGACATCAATAGGTAGTATGGCGTACTTTTCGAGTGTGGGCGAGCCAATGAATTTGTAGGTAGATTCATTGATGATAGTGACATCTGCGCCGGTGTCCAACTGGAAGCGAACCGTTTTGCTTGCTCCGATAGGTAAGATGAAGCGTTTTGAAGGTTTCGTTCTTTTGGCGTTCGATTCGGTCCCTTCAGGGGCCATCTCGGGTTCGTCCAACATTTTGACTTCAAGAGGCTCTTCGACACTCATAGGTTCATGTATACGCACCATGTTTTCTTTAGGTATACTTCGACACTTTTCAGGGATATGACCGATTTTACTACATTTGTCACATCTAGTTTTATTGCGATGAGGACATTGGTTCCGATAGTGATTGCCACCACATCCGTCACACTTGTGGTTGAGTTCATAGGTAGGCGGTTCAGAGCTGTACTTAGACTAAGGTTTGCCATATTTGTGTTTGGCGCTAGGTATAGGCCGAACCATTCTCTCTTTCACATCAACTTTGCCTACTCTAGGTAAATCCCATTCGAAAGTAGCTCCATTAAGGCGGTACCAGTCGTAAAATGAGCACTGTTTTGAGTCAAACTTAGATGACAGCAGCAACTCGTAGGTGGGAGGTCGGCTTTCCTTTTTGTGCAGTGTTTCGCTTGAGGTAGAATAGGTAGAACAGGAATCATCTTTCTGTCGACGTGGATCATCAGTAAGGCTTCACCCCCTCTTCTCTCTCTACCACTTATTATATCAAAATATTCTTGCCATTACTTGAAAGTAGGTACACTATTATATTTCAAAATTTTGTTTCAGTTGAATTTTAGAACTCTTGATACTTCTAAATCAAAACAGTGAAATGAACTAGGTAATTTTATTTAAAATAATATTCAAAATAACTAAGGTTGATCAAGAAATTGTAAAAAAATTGTACAGTCAATTTCACACATGATGTCTCGAGATAAATTTTTTTTTTCATGAACTTGTTTATTTATACCTCTCTGCCCCAAATAGTCAACCAATGAGCGTCGAGTATTTATTGACCAATCAGGAATAAGCATCCTGGAATCAAAATTCTTTCTATCCCTAACACTTCCCTGCTGTATAAAAATTACTATTTTCTTAATAAGTATTACATTTCGTGCATCATTGAAAACAGATTTTTTTCCTTTTTAGAATGCACTAAATATATTTTTTCTATTTTCACTAATAACTGAGATAAAATATCTCTGAAACCTTGAGCTGTTTCGAAAAACAAATAGCACCATTCCAAAGGGAATTAATTTTTACATATACTTGCAAATTCTCAGTAAAAAATATTTAAATAATTCAAATAAATTGTCAAAATAAGTCTGTATCAGAAATCATGATTAAAACCGATAATCAAAAAATCCAATTCGAAATCATATCTAACTAAAAAAGACAGAGCTGTATACTCCTCCCCTTTTCTCCTGGCTAACATTAGAGAAAGTCAAAGGTTAAAAAAAAACATACAAATGTGTGAATAAACAATCACATTGTCTTACATCATTCATATCTGTCTATCACATTCAATGTCAGAGCAGGAGTACCAACCCCTCCTTTTATTCCCTCAGTCTAACTAGTGGAGCCATTCGATTCTATTGCAGATGGCTAGATATTTTACAACTCTCTTTACTTTGTAGTGTACACAAAATGTGTCTCAAATATATCAAGCCCAAAAAAGCCTTTCTTTTTCTCAATGTGCGTGTGTACAACTCTATTCTGAATTAAGATTAAATTATTGAAAATCAAATTCCAAATTCATAGAAATAAAATTTATTCAAAATCAAAAACATTTCTAAAAATAAGGACCGAAATGAAAAAAAAATTTATCTCGAGACATCATGTGTGAAATTGACTGTACAATTTTTTTACAATTTCTTGATCAACCTTAGTTATTTTGAATATTATTTTAAATAAAATTACCTAGTTCATTTCACTGTTTTGATTTAGAAGTATCAAGAGTTCTAAAATTCAACTGAAACAAAATTTTGAAATATAATAGTGTACCTACTTTCAAGTAATGGCAAGAATATTTTGATATAATTCAGTGGTAGAGAGAGAAGAGGGGGCTAATTTTCCACATCCATTACGTAGGCCCCACTGTATGAAACTCGAAATTCCTATTTTAAGAATAAGGAGTCATGAAAATTCTTTTTCTAGTACACATTAGTTATTTAAAATATCATTAGCATTATATAAATTAACATATGTGTTTGATAAACAAAATATGGTTTGTACCATTCAGATCACTGTGTACAATTGAATATATAACCCTTTTCAGAGCTAATGTACAATTCAATAAATTTTTCATTTCATTTCATGTCACATTAAGTTTTCACTTGCCTACATTTGAATATTCTATATAAAGAATTATGAATATTGATAAATTGAATATATATTCCAACATACTTGAAGATACTTGATTTAGGTAAATTATTTTTGAGTTAGGATTTTCGCTGTATTTGTATAATGAGATAATTAAAATTAATCGATAATTTATAAAGAAAAACCTGAAGCATCTCTCCCGAGGTGTTACGTTTATTCAACCCGACTATATTATAAATTCAATTTTTTATTTTGAATGATCACAATGTAGAAATTAGAGTGTTTTTAGAGATCTACCTCTAAATCTACTAGCTAAGTGTAACCCCTGGTATAGTGTACTGACGAGTCCTAATAAAGAAACGCATATACATCTGCCACCGTGAGTTATATGTTATTTAACTCAAGTGTGTCTTATGGAATTGACAATTGCTTATCCAAACTCTAACATCTATATGTGAGAAGACAAACTTTATCAATTTAGATTCACATGTTTATGTTACCGTACAAACCCTGATTCATTAAATCTCTAAAGTTACTAGTACAAAGCACGAATCAGAACATAGTAAGTATAAAGCATGAAATTCATTGTTTGCACTAACTTTTTCACTCCTCTGTTGCTATTTATTGGAGAGTTTTGGTGTTTTTTCAGCTTGCATTTTTATCTTATTTTCCTTGACTTTTATTATTTCTTCCATGATTTGTAAATTATTATCTTCAATGAACTTTCAACTTATACCATTTTTGAAGAATTACCACTGAAGATACTTCAAGAAATGCACATTTGGTTTTAATCAGTGATATGTTTTTCAATATCCTTTTTTACTATGGTTATGCTGTCTGACATAGAGAAGAAAAAGAGGCGATGCCTGATTATGTAAGAGATAAGCGCTGTATTTCAGGCATACTCATCAGTCTTTTACATGCCAATATATGTACAATAAAGAATTAGATTAATACAATGAAAAGTTTTGATTGGATAGCCTCTCATAGGTACTGTACCTCTCTATGCATATATTTCATAGTTATGCGAGTATGACTCAAGGTTGTTTGTCTTTGAGTGTCCTATGTCATGTGTACCCCAATCTAATTATCATTGTTGTATGTGTTACAAGTTAATCATTTAAACATAATTATTGTTTATGTACATTCAATAAAATTCAGCAGTTCATTATTATTAATACATAAATAGTTATTGTAGTTTAGTTCTATATTACACTTATTTGGACAATTTGAGTTTTATCTCCTTTCGATTCAATTCAAGCTTGTGTGTAGAAAGATTTAATTGAAGATTGCACCAAATTTCTTTTTAGGCTGTGTTTCCCATCTCTAATCAATTTTTTTTATTTTATGATTTCAAGTTGTTTCACGAAAATAATTATATCATATGATAGAGAAAAATGATATCTTTATACAGTAAAAATTTTTTTAGTGTATTGAATATATTTTTCGGTGTCTTTTTTTGTGTACTCGTGACCTTTGGGCATTGTTTACATGAGGTTTTCCTATGTCTAAGTGTATTTGATTTTAGAACAAATTACAATGCCTGAAAGACTACCTTCTCGGCAATGCATACAAGTTATTACACATATAAAAAGGCCAGTCTTTTCATGCATATATGTAAACCTATTCTCGATGAATATGAGAATTCATGATTTTTACAAAAATCACATTTTTTTATCAAGTTATCGAATTTTTTGAAAGATTTTTGGTAACTAATTCTAAATGTACACTTCCACTAAAATGAGTAAATAAATTTTCGAGATAGCGCGATTTTTAAAATTTATTTAAACTTTGAGTTAAACATTTTTTAGTATTCTTTCTTACACATTCCCAAATTATGAATTTAAGTAGATCCTCGGACGTTTTTGATAAACAACGTGAATTACTCATTCATAACAATGGACTTATTATTCTTGTCTCTCCAGTAAATTTGATTTCTCAAGAATTTATCCATCAGTAACTGGCCGCTGTTTCTCTTAACTGAAGGCTCACTGATCAACTCCACCCAAGTGTTCATTCCAGGTTGATTAATGATTTGATTAACAACTATTGTTGACTTCTCGTGTATTTTACCTTCTGCCAACTCTATGCTTGTTGCTAGGACTGTACTCTGCACTTGTGTGTTGTGATTATTGGCTAAAGCGAACTTCTCTTGATTTTCAGTTTGATTTACACTTGTATTTTGAGTTGAACTGAACTTTTTTGGGGTGAGGACTTGAGAATTTTTCAATTTTTTTTGATAAACGTATCTCTGCTTGTTATACCAATGTTCGATGGTATTCATTTTTGTACAAAAATATCTGGTCTGAGCTTCGATATGAAATGATCTTCCGTACTCTTTTTCCCTCAAGCGAGAAGATAGGCTTTGGTCGACTTAAAGGAGGTAAAGGATGGCAAAACTTTCGTCATTAGCTAAATGTCCCGTCTAATGGATATGATTCTGAACTGCGCTGTTGTGTTATTTTACTCTCTCGCCTAAAGTTCTCGATGTTTGGGTAACCATCTCTCATTTGAAGGGACCTGAGTATATTTCTTTCTTCCTTCACAAACTCAGCTGAACTTAAGCGCTCGATATTCAAGTATTCATTCCTCAAGACGCCTCTCTTTTCTATTCATTGGGGAAGAAGCTATAGTATGGAAGGAACTGTTAGGGGGCGTTCTTTTTCCTATAAATTTTTGAAAAAGAGGGAAGTCCAAGATTTTCACAAGAATGAGCTCTATTTCGGACATACTCATTCAGCTTGTTACATGTCATATATAAAGTTTTCTGCTCTATTACATATTTTTCAAGCTCCCCTACAAGCTCCCAACCAACGAGCAGTACTTCAACCCCACAGATTACAAACTATTTTTCCTCATCCCAATAATTTTATTACACCCAACTATTAACTTTAAAACTCGATTTTAATTATCTGTAGCCTATAATTATATCATTAGCCTACTCCCTCATTTACAAATGTTAATTAGAGTTAGACTTGATAATCAAAAACTGATATATCCTATGTACAAATTATGTATTCTAAAAGAGGACCAATGAAAAATATGTAATAGAGCAGAAAACTTTATATATGACATGTAACAAGCTGATGAGTATGTCCGAAATAGAGCTCATTCTTGAGAAAATCTTGGACTTCCCTCTTTTTCAATATGATATCATTCGCTCAGCTGAAAGACCTGATTCGTAATCATTTTGAAGTATAAATTTTTGTCTTGTTCTCATATTCATGAGTGAATTTCATTTCCACATGCATACTGTTTAGATCTCTGGAAAGATCTTCTATGATGCATTATTCGTTGATCAAAAGAAACGTATCATCTAGGTATCTAATGTAAAGGCGGGCAATGTGAATTGTGGGTTTAATTGAGGTGTTTCCAAGTGAGGCCGAAAAATTTCAGCTATCAAAGAACTTCCTATCGGTACGCCATCTATCTGTTTGTAGTACATCCCCCCGAATCTGAAGTCGATATTTTTCACCTTCATGAATATTGGATCGCATACTATTTATATCAGGAGAAGACATATCTTAAATTGGTCTGTATGATAATTGTGGTTTGTTTTTGTGAACCCTCGGGAGAAAATACAACCGACTGATATACGCATCTCTTTTAGTGATTGTAAATGATGATTTTTGATCTCCTTCCAGAAAGAGGTCTTGGATGATAGTATAGTCGAATATTATTGCTCGATGAAATTGCGGCATAGAGGTATAAATATTCGTCGAAAAATATTATCTTCCCCCATGATGTGTGTTATTGACAGTACATTGTTTGCATGATCACCATTTTTCTCGGTACACCTATTATTAGTAAAATACTCATTTTACGATTCCTTTTGATTTATCGAAAATTCCTCCAATCTTAAGGGTGGGGAAATTTTCTTCACAAGTAGGTCAAGAGCTGGTTTATTTTGTTGTTTCCTTAAATCTTTTATTCAATGTTAGAAATCTACTTGATTAATAACCAATAGATTTTTGTGTTACAATGATAATATGTTTCTTAATTTATCAATCTCGACACGCTTTTTGCAATATGAAAAGTATGGGTACCTGATGATTAAGAATTTTAACAAAGAAAATACCTTACAGGTTGTGTACAGACATCTTCCTATGTTTTAAAATAAGATATTGCCCTCATCCTATTGGCTACAGTCTCAGTCTGTTTTGAGTATCATCAGATTTTATTTAATATTTCGTTCGAATCGGTGCATGATGCAGAGCTTCTACTGTATTTTAAAGTAACAGGTTTCAATAAAATGATTTTAAAATTTTTCGATAGTTTATCGATAATATTTATACAATTATATCAATAATCAAAAAATATGTTGATTTTCTTGAAAAATCAGTAGTGATATTTTAAGAGAAAAACGACTTTGAATACTTTTTGTTCAATTTTAGGTTGGATTAAAGCAAGTATGAAACCGCTTATTTGCTGATTGTTACAGTAGAGAAGTATTTTTAAAAGTCAGGCCCTCATGATTTGATGGAATTATTTCATCAGCTAAATAAATATCAATAATTCTTACTTCCTCGTATTTCTGATATAAAGAAAATAGATAAAAATAGAGGGATATGGATTATAAATTTCTTAGTACCGTGATGTGTTTGAATATCTGATTTATAAAAGTAAAATACTACTTACTCGAACTGTTTTCTCCAAAATCTAGCTCAGAAATAACGATTATTTGAAAAGTTAACCAAACCTTGAAATCGGCAGACAAAATATTCATCAATATTGCGAATAATATGGGGAGGAAGAGAAATTAACTGATAACGAAAATTAGCTTGACCCTTGCTATGAAGTTTGATAAAATTATACTTTCTATTGAGAGAGAGTAAGTAAATATTATAATATAATAAAAAAAATTTAAATATGCTGACGAATTTAAAATAGTCTTTGATTTTGATGGTACCTATAATACAAATAATATAAATTCAGAAATATCAACTATCATCAACAAATTAATGAGTTTTGGATTGTCCCCTAACATCATTCTAAAAATCATTCTACTCGACTCCAAATGAATCAAGGATCGCTGATTTAAATATCTACATCAACCAAAATAAAATTCACCCTAAAACTACAATTAAGGACCTTGAGATTATTTATTCATGGAAACTTGATTTTGTTGATCACTATAAAGAAATTATTAAAAAATTCATTGGCCGGCTCATCTACATCCACAAATGCATCAAAATCGATAGCATGAAACTACTTTTATTCAAAGTTTATGCTAGACCAGTAATTGAATACTGTTCTGCAATCTGGAACCCTGAATGTGACAAATGGTCTAAAAAAATACAAACTGCATGCAACAGATTTACGCGCCTTTTGTCATCAACATACCAAACTGGAATGAAATCCACGAAGAACTCCTTATGGCTAAGAAGAGAACTCAAAACAATTACCCTAATCAAACTCTCACCCCTGGCTAACTCCAATCGTCAAGGCCTACGCTCCAATATTCCTGAATATGGCAATCTAAAAAAGCTATCAATTTTCAACAAAGCCAAAAACATTTAAAAAACTTAATCATAAGATGAAAACTCTTGATAATAATGAATTTAAAAAAGAATTAAAAAAACTTTATAGTTTATAAATCTCCACAAAACTGAAGAATCTATTTAATGTTTATATAGATAAAACATGTATTGTTTAATAAATATTATTATTATTATTATTAAATTTCTTGATTTATGATTTCTGAAGGAGAAAGGTCCCTAGTAGTTCTTCTGTTACATATTTCAAAGAAAATCTTGAATATAAAAACTTGGTAATGGATTAGCCCATATCACTGAATGTTACAGCTTACTAAAGAATCCCACCGAGACAAGTACGAGAGACACTCACTAAGCTTTTCAAAAAAGTATACATGTTAGGTATACATTTGCGCGCGTTTTTTTCCTCTTTTGGGCTCAATAATATGCAAAAAACCAGGATTTGGTCATTGGACTACTATGCGGGAGGTATACTTTTGTACATCTACTACACAGGTTAGCCTGTAATTCAGTTTTTTTATTTCAGTACGTAGGTAGAACTTGATTTATTTGAAACATTACTTCGTGAAATATTCTACTCACATGAACTAAGAGACCAAAAATATATATACCTATGATTCCTATTATAATGTCAGAGTGTCTTTTTCAATGATTTTTAGATTTATTTTTAATTTGAGGAAGCCTATCTTGATCCATTATTCCATCATTCATGAATTTTTTATTACTGCCTAGGGATTTTAGTCTCTTATAAGATACTTATTCTCCTAGTGAGAAAGAGGGATATTTTATTAAAACTGATATAAACTTTTGAGGAAACGTAAAATTCATTCATTTCACATTTACCTTTGGACAGGGCCTGATAAAGGTGCAGACATTGAAAATACTATTTAGTTAATGTATTGCATTACAATGAATTACGTTAACGATGTTTTTTAGGCATCGTAAGGTATTTTTATTTGAAATATACGTTGAAATAGGAAATTTGAACATAAACAAATTTTCAAAAGTCATAAGTCGTTTTCTAAAGACACCTAGGAGAATTTCATACATAAAAAAGATTCATTGCTATATTTCATACTTATACCTATAAGAAATTATGCGAAATAGTTTTTATCGTCCGGCTTAAATGTTATATATTTTTTGTAGATTAAATATTATCTATAAGCTTACATTTATTTTCTTCATAATAATTTTTCATAAATTTCAATGCTAGAAAACCTAGATTGAACATCAATTCAAATCATTAAACATAGAATTTTATAGTTAAATTTTAAGATATTGTACCTTCAACTATTTGCTCAGCAATAGCATTTTTATGTAAAATCCTGTTTAATCTTCCACATAACATAAATAGACCTCGTCTTCGGAAAAACTTAATTGTTTTTATTAGCCAGTTCAGCACCTTTTATCTTTCTTTTTCCGTATATTTGACATATCTATTTAAATTCTCTATCTCATTAAGCCATTCTTCTAATCCTCCTGCCTAGACCAATTACTAAACCTCTTTTGTGTGAGATAGGACTAAAACTGGCATAATGTAAATATTTGCTATACATCTTCTTTTTGTAATTGATCAATCCTCTTCTCTGGTTAGTTTTACATTTAAGAAACAGAGAATTATTAGTTTATTTCTCCATGGTAAATTTAATATCAGTATAAAACGAGTTCATTTTGGAGAAAAAATCAGAATAAATGTATCATCAACATATTTGATGTAAACATCAGTGAAAGTATTGTAATCTCTGAAATTTTAGTCATGAAATATCATTTTAAGGTCTTAAAAAATATTTTTAGCTTCTGAAACGTGAGACCCTAGTCATCACTTATTTTATGAACCTTTGGAAAATGTATATTTAGTGTTAATGCATTTTTTTGCTTTTCCAATTATTGATTAATTATATATGTTTGCCGATATGACATGGTATACTTACATTCCCTGATGTACTTATATTCTCTGTCTTCGCTTCATTCTGTAATGAAAAAAAATGCATACTTTTGCTTTTGTGGCTGATCTTTAGTTAAATAATTAGCTCAGCATTTGTGGCAAAAAGAAGGCATTTGATAAATAATTCAGTTCCCTAATTAAGTTCTTAGCATTAGAAAAATTGAAACTAACGAGAGGATATTGTTTGAATTAGAAAATCCCCATAATTATCATCGTGACTTGACATTGATGATTTTTAATAAAGATTCCTTGTGTCCTACTGCAATCACTATAAGATTCATAGACTAATAGCGGCAATATAGTGCTTATTTCTATTCCGGAAATTGATCGATCAAATACAGATGATGAGAATCTATCGTGTGAAAAGACAAGACACATAAAAATTTTAAACTACATTCAGAAATAGGTATAACGAATGGCCTGCCATCTCGCTTCCTGACAGAGGTGATATCTGTCGAAAAGAGATTAAGCCAAGAATCTATGGTTATTGGCTCTGGATGTTCTTCTTCTTAGCTGAATCGGAAAGGAGTCGTCTATGAGTTTAAATGCTCTTTTGACAAGTCCTACATTGCGATTGGCTTCACTGGTGTCACCCAAATAAGAAAATTTCAAACTAAATTTCTGCATAATCCGTTTTACTGTAAGTCATTTCAAAAACTGGTCAGTATTTCAATTCTTTATAAAAATGTTTGTGGACTAAATTTCATTTGATGTTGATTTTATTTCCTTTGTTGTCATTAAATTGATCTAGCCTTCTGAATGTAGCTTATCAACTTTTAATTAATTAATGGATTTTCAAATCTTTTCTCTGGGCTATATACTTGACTTATAACAATTTTTGTGATCTATCAACGAGTACTAACTAGAGAAAAAGCATGTAAAATACTCACAGAAAATATACTAAATAAGCAAATCTGTTTCTTCTTCGCAATGTTACTCCATTTTTTCAGTCCATTTTAGTTTAAATTACTAAGAACGCTCTAACACTGTATCCATCATTTCTTCATTCAAAGTTACAAATTTTGTATTTTTTGTGTTGAAATCCCCAAAAAATTTTCGATTGGATTCATATCTGAGCTTCTTACAGGTCATGGCAATATATTTATCTCCTTTTCCGAAAACCACTTTCTAGTTGATTCAGAACGATAGCATGAAGAATGATACTTGTTCTTCAATAATCTCCTTCACAAAGTACAACATTAAAACACCTTTTTGACATAGAATCATACAATTTTCTATTATTTCTTTTGAGATTGATTTCCACTCTTCATTGATTTCTTCAACTAGTTCTTGCCTATTTGAATATACTTTTCCTTGGGAATAAACTTTTTGAGATAAAATTCCCCACTAGTTTTCAATCGGATTCAAGTCGGGGCTTCTAGCTGGCCTCGCTTTTTTGGAATAAGCTTATTTTGTTTGACTGAAAAAATAATTATTAACAGTTCTACATGATTGGACCATCTTTCTGTTTCTAACCCTCGCATGGAATTTGAAAAAAATCATGTAGACGAAATTTAGGGGCTTTTTGACCCCACATACTCTCAACATTAGTTTTAGCAAAAAGAAAAAGTTTTCATTCAACAAAATTTAAATATTAATTTAATTATAAATTAAATAATATTATAATTGTCTAATAATTATTAATTAGGACAATATAGATAAGAATGTTCTTTGCATTCAAAAATGCTGCATTTTCCACAGCGACTTTGTACTTTTCTGTCACCTGCTCTTCAACAAAGTCCACATCTAGCTCTCTTTCTACTCTTGCATATACTTGTGTCTATACTAATATTTGCTGAATTTTCAAGGTTTTTTCATCAGCTGAATAGACAAGGTTTTCAGAAATTCCCTTCTTGAATGTTTTTTGGTAGAGTATTAGGCCATTTCAAACAATGTAGAACATAAGAGTTATAACCGGCCAAATCAATGATGTTGAAAAAATGTTTTTTTTTATTAAAATATTAATTAATTATATTATATTTTTATATCGCATAACTACTTACAAGGGATATATTAACGATTATAAGGTGTTAGGCTCATATTAAGTTTAGCCGCATACTCTATTGTTCCTTCTACTATTTTCTTTGATTGGAATTGCACGGGTAAACAAGTTTTGTTTTTTCTGCATGTTCCAGTTATTGCCGTTTATTTTAGTCAGTAAAAATTTTGCAAGTTCGAAGGAAGTGAAAAAGTTGTCGCATCTAAGTGTTCGACCTTGATTGTAATATGGGTGAAACAATTCTTCGACTACCGGTGCTCCTTGACCTTTATCTACTTCGTGATGTGAATAAATGAATACGATAAAAATTCCATATATGAAATCAAAAAATAAGATAAATAAACAGGACGGGTTCGAAAAGACCCCAAATTCCGTCTGTGTTATTATTTTTTCTGAATGACTTATTTCATGTAATAATAGATCGACGGCTAAAAAAAACAATCATTTTAGATAAAACAATTGTTTGTTCTAGGATTACAAAAAAAATCATACAAAAAGAAAAAAAAACAAAAAAGTTACAAAGGATTGAAATCACTTTGGGGTCACAATCCCAAATTCCATGCGAGGGTTAATAACTTAGAATAAGTGATTTAGAGACAATTTCTAGCGAATACTTTTATTCTTTCTACCACTATTGATACTATTTAAAAAGAAAAAAAACTTCTCCAGTCAATTTACACATATTTAATTCATATTTATTTAAATAGGATTTAGTGTCATGATTTAGGGATGTAGAACAATCAAAGGAATGTCTAGCTTAGTTACACCGAAAACCGAATTCAATTTCCTAACATAACTTACCTGCTTAAGTTTAAACAAGAAATCATTAAAGAACAGGTATTATTCTTCGTGCCATCGTTCTGAATCAACTTGAAAGTGGTTTTCGGAAAAGGAGATAAATATATTGCCATGACCTGTAAGATGCTCAGATATGAATCCAATCGAAAATTTTTTGGGGATTTCAACACAAAAAACAACATTTGTAATCTAAAATTTCAGATGAGTTGAATTTAATCTCATAAGAAGTCAAAAAAAGCCTGTATAATTCTATGTGTAACTCCATGCCCAGGGCTACATATGCAATGCCTCAATGTTATATTATCAAAGGGGAGTTTCACTAAATAAAAGTTTATACTTTAATTTGTTGTTGTTATTTTCAATAATTGATAGTAAATTTGATTTGAATGATTTACAGTGAAAGTAAAGACACACAAGTAAACAAATTCATCTATAGAATTTTATGTTCTGTTAGATAATGTATATAATTTTTAAGTGTTGAACGCTATATAAATTGTTTTTTTTCAGAAATAAGCGCTAAATTTGAGGCATATTCATCATCCTTTACACGACATATAAAACATTCATGATTTTACTATTTTGAAGTGAGAATATTAATATACAGATTCGTTGTTATGATGACTAACCTCACGTAATACGTGGGGAGTGTTAACCTATTTGTTTGAAGAGTTTAATTTTTTCATACTTCAGCCAAAGTAAAATATAAATCTGTATTTAGTCAATATAGCTATAAAATAATCCTCGAACTTACCAAATCTCTTTGCTATGAATTTTAATTATCATAACAATATCTTATTAGAATATTTCTTAGTGCAATAATAAGTTATATAAATAGAAGTTTCAGCTAAGTAACGTTAGACTTACAGCTTTAACTAAAGCCTTTAAAAGAACAGGATAACAAAGTCAAATTTTTTTTAATTAAAAAAGATGCCGAAAAGTGAAGAAAAAGTTTTTTTCAGGTATACTCATCAGCCATAAAAAATACAAGAAATGATTAATTCCGATTTGCTCTCTCTCTTATTAATTAGGTTAAGTGCATCTTGTTATTATCACAATCTCAAATGGATATAGATTTTGTCAATATATATAGTGTTTTTCAATTTCTGAATATAAAGATAATACAGCACGGGGTGACTATTGGCAATCCTGTAACCATGGACTTTTTACTTTGGTCTCCTCAGCAGATTGGGGCATTTCAAGAATTCATCCATTAGTAACTGAGCACTACATCACAGTAAATAATAAATTCATGAAGTCAGCTTACATTTATTCTATTTTTCGTCAACTCTTACTATTTCTTTCATAATTTGTAAGTTATTATTTACATTCATCTTTCAACTTTTATCATTATCAAAGAGACACTACTGATGAACCTTTGAGAAATGTACATTTGATTTTAATATTTCCTTTTGCCTACTTTTCCAACTATGAATTTATGTGGATTTTCGGACGTATTTAAACATTTACGTGAATATTTTTATCGTAATATTACTTATCATTATTTATGTGTTACTACTAACATTACCATAGAGAAATGTACATTTGGTGATTGAAAACTTTTTCTTCTATATCTATAACATAATTTAGCTAAATGGTTGATTTGTATATTGAAACCAATCCATGAACATTATTATAAATATGTTGTAAGAGAT
Source organism: Gyrodactylus bullatarudis (assembly GCA_012064415.1). NCBI lineage: Eukaryota > Metazoa > Platyhelminthes > Monogenea > Gyrodactylidea > Gyrodactylidae > Gyrodactylus > Gyrodactylus bullatarudis. Next base: position 59,396 of record SSNU01000217.1, read on the forward strand.
ACATTTTCATTTGTTGAAAAAGTTAAGGATTTAAACATAAGTTCAAAAGAGATGATTTCTTTAGATTTTAGTTCTTTATTT
>SSNU01001259.1:0-20652 GCA_012064415.1 Gyrodactylus bullatarudis
TATTACCAAGTATCAAGATCAACAAACTATATTTTATAGCTAGTTAATCTTAAAACCTGGTAATAAGTTTATCAAGCTATGCCGTTAGTCTTAAGACTATCAGGTAGTCTTAAGACTATCAAAGATTCCAGTTAATCTTGTTACCGAGTAACAAGTTTAACAAACCATTCCGTTAGTCTTAAGACTATCAAGAGTAACAAGATTAACGGTAACATATAAAAAACATGCAAAAAATATCTACCTTTTCTCCAGAAAAAGTTGGAGTATTTTTAAATAGATTTTCAAATTTTGGATTTCGAGAAATATTCGAATTTGTGTTTGACTGAATTTAAGATCTTATTTTTGCTCTAAAACGTTTATTAAAGCTCGCACTAAAATTCTTAAAGAATTGTAATAAACTGCGAAAAATTCTCTACAACTCGTTGCCTCAAAATTTTCAGCTATCAGCTCTAGTTTAGAAGTAATGCTCGATGGTATCTCTCTAATTTCGGTTTTTATAGCAAAATCATAAATTTTAAATATCTTTTTGAAGCTGTTAGGCATGGCGCAAGAAATTTTCCTTACACAGGCTTGTAAAAAAACGTCCTAATTTCGATTAAAAACGAGGAAATACATCATTTTCTAAAAGTTTATGATATAAGATTTGAATAAACAGTTTTTTTCTGGAAGAGAAGGTATTTTGCATGTTTTACATATAATAAATAATTTACATTGGATAATCGGGATGGCTTAGTGGGTCAAAATTTGTAAATATTTTTTTCATTCATCTTTTGACTTTTTCCTTATCAAAGAGACACTACTGATGAATATTTGAGAAATGTGCCTTTAATGATAAAATTTCTTTCCTTTCTACTTTTTCGAATTATGATTTTATGTGGATTTTCGGACGTATTTGAAAATTTAAGTGAATATTTCCATCGTATTAGTTTTTACAGGAAAAAACCCCTCCGACCTCGCTAAGGTTGAGTTTAAAAGAACATTTTTATTCAACTTAGATTTGATTGCATGAAATTTTTAAAACCCATTCTGATTTTTGTACGAGAAAAAATCCCAATTTGGGCAAATCAAAAAACTATTGAGATATTAACCACTGCCAAGTAAAATCAAACTTGGATTTGAATTTAAGTTGTAGATTAACCATTCAAAATCCCTTGTGAAAAAAAAACAATCATGTCTTGGAAGAAGACTTAGAGTTGTCCTAAACTTTCTTAAATGGAAATGGATCAAGAATAAATCAAAGTCAGAGAATTCATTGGGCTATATAAAAAGTGTATGGATTTTTTCTCAATATCGATGATGAAAAATATAGTAAGTAATACTTACTAAGTATGTTTGTAATTGCGAAAAGATGAATCGATTATTGGAGAATTTTATTGTCTATCTAACTGTATATAAAGCTAGTTAACATGAAAATGGGAATTTATGATTTTCACAAAATTCTCAATTTTTTCATCAAGAAATTGAATTCGATCAAGATTTTTTAAGCAAATTGACCACGTCTCCTGGGTGCACAGGCTAAGTTCCTCCTTGAGAATGAAGAAGGCTCCGGCGGCTTTGAGCATGTAAAGGTTTTTCCTGGTTTGTTTGTAGATTATAATCTACAATAATTATTGAGAATTTTTCGGGGGATACTTTCTTCTTGAAACTTTCCACATGAAGTCTGACAGCTGTACTATATTTATGTTCAACGACCCTTTCTCCCGGCGACGTATTATGTGTCCAATGTATTCACCTTTGCAAAGACATTGGAACTTGTAGACAACGTGGGACTCTCTAAGAAAACTTAGATTGTCTTTAGAAAGGTTATTAAATATTTTCTTAATTTTGAAGGCTACCTTGAGTTTTATAAGCTTCTTTAAGGACTTCAGTTGCCTTTTTCTGTATGTTGCTGCTCACATATCACCTTTGAATGTAATGGACAGTGTGACTTCTGATACAGCTTCTACGGGTTGCCTCTTCGGTTTGGTTTTCAGGTTTTAGGAGCAGGAAATTTGGAGCCCTACTATTTACTAATGGCAAAGTTCCTCCATATTATATCCCTACCCTTACGATAAAATGATGGTCTGTTGTGATCTATTTTGACTCTATTAACCCTTGCAAACACTTCTTAATAAAAAACTTTATCGTCACAGAATAATCTGCATTATGAAATAAGTTATTCTTGTGCCAACTTCAATTGACATTTATATCTTTTAATATAAACAGACTATAGTTTTCTTTTGATAAAAATTAAAGAATTTAAGAATATTCAAGTCCTCTTTTAATAACATGAATTGAAAAAAGTTAATTAACAAATAACTAAAACTTTATAGAACAAGATTTAAATCTTATTGTTGGAGAAAATTCTACCAATCAAATAAGCCTTTTATCAAACGATCCGATTCTCCCCAAAAGAATGAACTTATTTTTTCTTTTCTAAAAAGTGATGAATAGCAGTCGTATTATCAAGTTATATCTTGAACAATACTTTTATGTTCATCAGATCAACTGGTCGTGTCCAATTGATTTCAATCGAACATTGGCTGAGAATGATGTGAGCCAGATAAAATACATCCAAATATCCCTTTCAATAATTGCATTCTTTCTCAATCTCGTTTGCATGATAACATTTCTAAAGATTGAGCTTCATTTGAGTAATGGACGAAAGAACTCTGTGAATGTCTCCTTATTATTTCTCAGCTTAATGGAAATGCTCTTTGGATTATCTGGGAGTCTTTTGGTCATCTTCGAGTTATATGCATCCAACCTTCTTCAGTATAAGGACGTGAGACAAGATTTTATACCCATGATGGTTAAGTTGGTACCACCACTGATGAATGTACTTTCATGGCTGTTGGATTTTTCAGTTTGGTTGAGAAACTGGATCACTTGTTTTATAACAATAGCGAGGGCTGAGGTGATACTTTATCCCCTGTCAAAGCATACATTTCTTAGAGACTATTTCAAGTTTAAAATAGCCGTTCTATTAACTTCTATTATATTTGGTGTTTCATGTACTGTAAGGAAACTGGATTATTCAGCAATTGTCTGCTATGATCAGAAAAATGGACAATTTGGATACATTCCAGTGCCACTGGTCAATTTTGAGCAAGGTTTCATCGTTTTCTTCATCCTAGGGACTGCTCTGCCATGGTTATTAATATTATTCCATAGCTCCATCATACTGCATCAATTTCGTAAAATAAAAACAGACTTTCTAACTGAAATGAAAGAAAGCAACCAGAGATCAATTTACGCAGGAAAATTTGAGAATAAGCGAATATCAAACAAGCAAAAAGCTACAAAAATGGTCATCTTGGTTGCTACCATATTTACAATAACTCAATCACCGTCATTATTCATATCAATATGCTACGGTTTCAACCTGCTAAATATTCACGAAGTCTTGAATGATTTTGCAAATTTCCTGTTGCAGACCAATTCAATTTTCAATATTGTTATATTCCTGACAACCTTGCCAAGATTCAGGAATAGTTTCAGATTGGCTAGAAGGAAGAGTCAACAATGGCTTGACCATGACTACGATGGAAGATCTCAATCAGTTGTAAGACATAGCCTAGCAACAATCCAGAATGTCCATAGAAAAATGTAAGTACATGACAGTTTTTTTCTTTATTCTGAGAGAAATCAATATCTTTTCATTACATAAAAAGTTGCATTCTAAAATAGTTTTCCTTTCTTCTTTTTACACGCTATAAAAAAGGATTCGCATTGTCTTCAAAATCCTTTTTTACTGCCATTCGAGAGGTTTAAATAATAATTTTTAGAATATTTTTTTCTTTTTCAAATGTCATATTCTATTGTAGACAAACTGCTCATCATTTAAGATAAAACCGGAATTGGGCATTTTTTCACAAATTCTAGAATAAAAACAGAATATTTTTTGCGTGACATTTTGAAAAATAAACGATTCTTAAAAATTCACATCATTTTTTTGATAGAAAATTTTTCTCATCAGTCAAGATTTCGTTTAAAAATGAATTAATGCGAATCAATGCTGGAACTTTTATGAGTATTCTTTAACCCCTTAGAATTCAGTGAATAGAACTACACTTGATGATACTAAAATGTTTCAAGTGATAATGGTCTTTTTGGTTGGAAAGTTTTACTTCAGAAAGTAGTTAAAATTGTTTTTTCTCAATACAAATGGAATTTCTTTTGTTATTCATGAATATTACAATTTTTGATCAGTCAAAAAACGTTTTAAATTTGAAAATCTTCACAATTTTGTTTATCTTATTCCAGAAGCATGGAAAGGTATTTTGAAGCGAAATTTGGTGGGATAATATTAAAACACTTGAAGATTAGATTCATCCTATCGATGGGCAATTTTAGTAATTTTGCAAAATTTCATCCAAAATATTAAACATTTCGAGGCAAGAATTTATTTTTGAAGATTATCTAAAGAATAAGATTTAAATCATGATCAGATTTAATTTTTTTCAGATTTTTGAAATGATGTATTCCACGCTATTTCCAATTATAATTATAATTAATTTTTATTAAGCACAAAATGGAAAGTGTAGATTAAGAATTTATAGGCCTTGTGAGTTCATTGTAGCTTTTAGCACTTTTGACTGATCCTTGATAAAATTGAATCCAGTCTTACTGCTTTATATGAAACTAATTTCATTAGTAAACAGCTGTTTATGTTTAGTTTCGAGGAGAAGCTTGACTGATATTTTAAATTTTAAGCTGAAATAATATTATTATTCATGATCGTAAGTTGATTTCAGTATCATGACATTCATTCTGTACTGAATGTCTGATAAAATCGATATTCTATCCTTTTTTACATTTTCTGTCTATGGTGAAAGTGATATAACTCTCGATAAGAAGAGAACTGAATATCATTTTCCTTAATGAAATAAATTTATTTATGATTTAGAAATAGTTACAAATTCCGTAGAAAAACTATAATGCAAATTTTTGGAAAATTCATTGATTTTGGAATCTTTGTCAGATGAAATTGGAAAACTAACTTGTAGTTCATCGGCAAAATCCGGACTACAGATCGAATTTCAGGTCAATTTAAGATCTTACAAGGAAAAAAATTTTAATTTTATCGAACAGACAGTTTATTAAGTCAAATGAAAGGCTATCTAAGCATCGAATGATTATTAAAATACAAATTGAAATTTCTTTTGATCCAGTTTTGGAACTGATTTGTGTGGTATGACCAGTTCAACAATTCAATTACTTTCTAAAACGATCTATTGTTGAAAAATCCTTATTTCAGGTCAATTGACTTATAACTGGATTCGAAGTTGTCTCGTTAGAAATTAGACCAGAAAGTATCGACTGACTGATGTAGGTTTTTTGTAATTTCTAAATGATAATTAAAAATTTCAACAGTATCGGTAATATAAATATATATATATATATATAATAAAGGTGCGGAGGTGCGGTCAGGCTGTATTTTTCTAGTTATTAAATTCTGATGTAAAATTTAACGCTGATCATGAATCTATTGTTTAAAAATAATTGGCTGTTTGTGATAATGAGCAAAAACTAAAAAATTTAAGCACAAAAATTCAGTTTCCTTTATAATGAAAATAAAAATATTTTTTTTGTTAATTTATAGCATCAGGTTTTCTAAAATTTTAGAAATTCTTTCTCCTGATTGAATTATTTAGTGAATCTTGTTTCAACCAATGAGAAGCCAGAACTTTTTTTCATTAAAGTTTATTAATCTATTAACCGTTTTTATAGTAAATTTTAATGAAAAATTCATTAAATCAAATAATCCAATCAAGAAACTATAGATAAACGTTAGATAATTTTAATCTAATAATAATCCTTAATTAAATTCTGATTTTATTCCAAGCTTGAAACGACACAAATCCAATTCGAACTTTCTTAATACAAAAATTCCCAAATAATTTTTGATGATTGATATAAATACAAAGAGTTATTTGCAAAATTAGTCCATAGTACAGGCGTTTAATCAGATTTTGTCTATACTTTTCCATACCTGCGTCTATTTAATTTACACATTTAGTCTGAAACTAATTGATATGAAGTGGGGAATTTATGATTTTTACGAAAAACTCGATTTTTTCATCAGATTCGAATTTTTTAAAGATTTTTACGATTTGAAGATTACTTATTAAATCTGATTGAATGACTATTGATAGTTCTATAGACTATGGACTAATTTTGCAAATACCTCAAATACAAAAATTGGTTTACATCTAGTAAAATTGTGATTGCTTTTTTAATCTTTGATATCAGTGATAAATCTTGTTGAGTTTATCTTCTAAATGTACTTTTAATTCCTTCTGGGATGGACTTAATAAAATTTTTCACACATTCTCATCATATTTATCTCAGATTCTAAAATTTAGTACGTTTGACTAGTGATTTGATCAGAAATATCGATAGAATCAATTCTCAAAAATCTATACCTAATCTTCAAAAATGAAAAATTTTTAAGTTGTTTAGATAATTTATTCTCCCAAACACTTCAAAGAATCTGTCCAAGTACATACTTTCTTCAAGAATGAACATTAATTTTATGTCTAGAATAAAAATGGGCAATAAAATGAAAAAAATAATGTTGGTGTTAAACTGAAATTTAGAAAATTAATTAATCTTCTTGTTCCGAATTGAGATTCAGTCTGCAAAAGGAAATCGTTCTATTTGATTAAACAAATTATCGAATCAAAAAGATTTTATCCATATATACAAGAGAAAATCAACTTTCAATGTCATTATTGTAACGAGATTCAAATTCATGACAACAAAACTTGAGCTCAGCAAAGGCAATATTTTATTATTAAAAATAGCAATCAAGAGCTACAGGTTGATATCTATAGATGTGAATTCATTTATATAATAGACTAGGACGAAATTTTGCAAAATTACTTAAATCACCCGTCGATAGGATGAATCTAATCTTCAAGTATTTTAATATTAAAATATTTTTGACCGATCAAAATTGTATTCATAGAAAATTCATTTTTAACTATTGAAAGACCAATTTTAATAGGACTTAAGTCTTTTTTTGCAAAATTTCCCTTTTTTCAACTTTCAAAATTAATTTCTTATACAAGAAAAAAATGTATCTGAAAGAGACCAGTCTCACACATTTCAGCACAACTCTTGTCCATGTTGCTATCATTTTACTGAATCAAAGCCTATAATAATTTCGTCTCGTTGTCCTTTAGATTCGTGTTTATTTTTAGAACTAGAATATTTGAAGCAATCCCACAGAGCTATTGAATAGAATAATTTTTTATTGCATAAACATTCAACTTGAGAATTTCAAAACGATGAAAATATGTCATTTTAAAAAATGTTTGTGTACACAAAGATTTCTACAATCCAGAAGAATTTTTTTCAATTTTTGTAAATCTTTATAGAAAAAAATATTACTTTTTCCTATTCTTTTCTGTTTTAAAAGACTTTTTCATCGTCAGAGGTATTCTTAAAGGATCATAACCACATTAAGGTTGAGAAGTGCACTCAACAAAACCCAAATCGGTTGGCAAAGAAGGTCATTTTCTGGTTTCGAGCTATTGGATCCTAATTTTAAAAAATCTTTGGATTGAAGCCTGTGCATTTGGTCATTTTTAATGAGAACATTGAGAAAGTCGTCCGTTGATCAAATAGTAATATACAAGATAACTGGACCAACAAAAATTACATCAAAATCATCTCCGAACTTTTGAAAGATAAAAATCTCAATTCCTACTCCGCAGTTTATTCAGTTTGAATACAGTGTATATGCGATTATTATTATCTTATCAAATCAAAACTATCCTCAAAGAAATAATTTCTTAGGAATTATAATCTCAATTTACTTTTTTTATTTTCAGTTGTTTACTCAAGCCTTACTTTCAAAATATTTTTAAATCCCCCTAAAGTAAATACAGAAAAAGATTAGTTTGAAAATCAAAAAGGCTTCTCGAACAACCAAATATCGTTCTGGGGTTAAGATGATCCGAGATCAGTTCAAATTGACAATTCTTTCAAAAATTTTCCTTAAATCGGTGAAAGTGCTTCCAATCTTCAGAATATTTGAGAGATCTTGTAAAAATCATAAATTCCCATCTAGAATTGCTTTATTTATTTATAATTATCATTTAAATTCAGGAATGTCGATTTTTAATGATTAATAACAGCATATGATGAAAATCGCGTTCATTTCTATCAAATAGCCAATGAATATCACAAGATAGTAAATCAAAAATTTTAGTCTTTATTCGATAAAAAGTGTACTCTTCTTGTGTTGCGAGAGATGTTAACAACGTGATGAATTTGTATTAGAGGGAAACATAAATTTTAACTGAATTATCTCTTTTAATGATCTATCTCTTCCTTTGATCATCAATTCAAATTAGTTGTGTAGAATTATAATGAATTTTGTCTCAACAACCGATTCAAAATTAATAAAAGATTTCAGAAGGGATAATATGTTTACAGGTATGAATTTAAATTTTATAAAGAAAGAGCATCCTTTATTGTTGATTTCCACAATTTCACATTCATCGTAATCAACTTGGACGTGAACAAAATTATTTGTACAAAATTTATCTGTTTGTCACCGATCGTTGACAAGATGAAGAGCTGAGAAGATTTATCATGAATAATTCGAATCAAAGTTTTCTTTAAAGGATTGTGATAAGCTATCACTGATAACTTATTTTAATTGAGATTTATTATGTGTGACTGAAGGTCTAAGCTTGACTACACAAGATTTCTTCATTTGACTGAATAAGTCTTGTAATAAAGAGACCTTTTATGTTCAATAAAATTTTACCTTATATCTGTGAAAACGTTTGAACTGAAGAATCAACTGATTTCTGCTCATAGTTCCCTTTTTAATATTGAAAGTGGTCGTCCAACAGGATTCTGTTGAAGCGCATAGAGTTGGTGGTCTGTCTTCACTTGCTTGGGGATTAAGACATTATAAACCTTAAGGGTTAATTCCAAAAAACACCCCAAGAAAATTCTTTTTTCCGAAAAATAACCCGAAAATTTTTCAAAAGAAACTTTTTAAAAAACTTTTATTTAACACTGAATTTCATTAAACTTTAATTCAGCTCTTGATTTTTTACGGCTTTTGCATGGTCATCCACGTTTTTATTTATTCTGTAACCTTCAGATTTTAGACGTCACGGAGCATGATAATCTCCGAGTAAGCTGGTTTCAAGGAAATTACTTTGTATTCATTTGGGACATAATTTTCAAGGGAAACTTCTTACTTATTAGCCACGGCTCTGATGTTTACAGGAATATCCATTTTTTTCAAAACTTCAAGAACATTGGACCTCATTGAAATTTATAACTTTTCTCATTTCACTATTTTGAGAAACATAAAATTGATACTCTTCAGAGGTAGCGAAAATGTTTAAGTTTTTTTCCATCTAAGGAGAAAGTTCACTTTCAAATTTCGACTAGAAGTTTAACCGTTAAAAAAATTTATCTGACAATAAATTTGGTAGAGAGGGGTATTTTTAAATAAGAATACTGTAATAATAAATAAGAAGCTTTCAAATTTTCATTGGGATGATTTTTAGGGTTATTTTTGAAAAAATATTTTCTTTGGGGCGATTTTTGAAAATTTTTGGGGTGATTTTTGGAAATTTTTTTTCACGTCTCTAACTAAAAAATAATCTTTTTCAAAAATAAAGCATAACTTTCACGATTGAATAACTTGTATGAGTGAGGATATTGAAACTACCCCGATTTAATTCCTGAAATCTTTTTCTACTGTTTTATTCTTCATGATAATTTATAGATATGCCCTTTAGGAATAAATTTATTAGTCTATAACTAATGAGAAATCTCAACGTTTTTAATCTCATCATCTAGATCATTACTTGAGGCTAAAATAAGCTATCAATAGTATAAAGCAATTTTCAGACTGGAAAAATCTAATGCTCTATAATAATATATGCTATTTGAAACGGGAAAAATGATGTTTTGCTTCACTTTGAACAATTTATTTTATGCTATAATTATATTAATATCATTGATTTTAATAACATAGCATGAAATGCTCGAAAAATACTTTGAGATGTATGTATTTGGAATTGATCAGGTATATCGGTGAAAACAACCAATTAAAGCTTCCTCTAAGATTATTTTCTTGGCATTGTAATACAACCAAACTGTGAGGAATATATTTTGCGTAGAGAAACGAATTCTCAGTATAGCTGTTAGAATAGTTCAATCGAAAAAAATGTGAAGCTCTTGCGAGATTAGAGTAGGACGAATTTTTCAACTTTTCCCAGCTTTAATCTCACTTTCGAGTTTGTCCTGATCTCGATTGAAAATGACACGTACCAAGATTTTTTCAATGAATTTCACTACGAAAAGGACAAAATTGAGATTTTTTAATAGTTTTTACAAAATTTTGAATAAAAATAGGGCTTATAGTAAAAATTGAGTGTTCTTTCACATGTCGGAAATTAGGTAAATTTTGATGATTTTTGGGAAAATGGGATTTTTGTATATCAGAATATGAAAAATTTTCATTTTGTTTTTGAAAAATGTGTTTTTCATGGTTAAAACATCAATCAAGGCATAGAACATTGTTCGGATCCTAATATATATTTTTTTTGTCCCCAATAAAATGAATTAATATCTGGTAGTCTTTAATCATTAGATTCTTTCGAATTTTAAATAGAATTAATAAAAAATTTCTTGTTTCCACTTTCCTTATGAATTTATTTTTTATCTTCTTATTTGTCAATCTGAAGTTGAAATTGAAAAATCTATTTCTACTGCCTAAATTTACATTTTTTGTCAATATCCCAAAACTCTCAAATGAGCAAAAGTTTCTTTCTATAACATTTTCATGATAGATTTATAATCTGACGTTTGAATGTCATTTGCTATAATTCATTCTCAAATCATTAATACAGTATGAAGTACATAAATATTTTTTGTCATTCTATAGATATAGAGGGGAATAAGATATAATTTATTTCCTCTGTGGAAATTGATTATTTCATCTTTTCACAGTCCGTATTGACTTAAGTCCGCTAATAAAATGAATTTCCTTGATGTAGGTTTAAAATCGAGATATCTCATTGAATTCTCAAGTATGATAATTCTCCATTTCTATGCTGCTGTAGTTCCTGGCCATTAGATTGAGGGAATAAACTTTTCAGGAATTATCTCACGAATCATCCTTATCTCCGGGTAGTGAGAAACATAAATATTTTTTGAAACCCATGATGAATTGAGCCGATGAGTTGTTATGATTGAACAAATAACAAGTTGAAATTACAATCGATTTTTTAATCTAGAATTCGAACTTTTTAAAGATTTTTTGGAATCCTACTCATGTTGTCTACTTTTACCAGTTGAAGGAAAAAAATTATTTCTTTGAAAAATATGGTCATTTTTCAAACTTTGAACCAAAAGTTTTTATTGATTTGAAAGTTTTAGGGTGATCAAAAGAGTTTTTTCAAGATCAAGATTAGACAAGAAAGCTGATTAGCACTGTCAAATTACCAACAGTTACCCCATTTTCGAGAGATTTTGAATTATCGAAATTTCATTGATTTTCAAGTAGTGAAATTGATTAAAAAATCGATAATAAGGCTAGGCATCAGATTAAATTCAGTTGAATTGATTTTCTTGTCTAATCCTGATCTTAAAAAACTCTTTTGATCCCCCTAAAACTTTCAGATCAATAAAAACTTTCGGTTCAAAGTTCGAAAAAATGGGATTTTAGCGACAAATTGCAATTTGAAAAATGGTCTTTTTTCATGAAAATATTTTTTTTAGTAATTTTTTCTTCAACTGGTAATAGTTGGCAGCATGCGTGGGATTCCAAAAAATCGAGATTTCTGTAAAACTCATAGATACCCAACTTCATATCAATTAGCTTTATAAACATAATTTTACATCAGAATTTTATAGAAAGAAACATTCTGACCACACCTCCACTCTTGTGATTATAATTATAAATTAAATTTGTTGTTCGTAAAATACTCAACTTTGTTTCCTGACTACTTACAAATAAAAATTAACTCATTGAAGTCTCTCTTCAAGTTGAATGACAGGATAATTCCTCTGTGTTTTTATACACAAAATCTCATTTAAAAATGACAGATAAAATTTTTGTGCAAATTAAACATGTGCTAATATCAAATGGCCTCAAAATAGTATTTAAAAGTTGATGCATCAAAAAAACAGTCAGATACAATTGTGCAAAATTAAATCCCTAGAGCCTCAAAACAAAATTTGAGGGAGTACAGTTTTAAATACTTTACCTTCTTACAATATTTGTTACGAATACTCTTGATTTGAAAATATACCTCATGATTCTCGAAAATATTGACACTTTTGTAAGAATCATAGATTAAGATCTCTTCATATTGACTTGTTCTCTAGGGATATACTGAGAAATTCATTCGGTTCGATTATTTCCTCCCAAATTAGCTTTTTATGTAAAATTCTTTCGGGATTTTATTGTTCACTGAGGTAGAAACGTATCAAACGAGAAAATATCTTATGTCTTTTGATGAAATAAAGCCATTTAAATATTCATAGGAGCTCAATTTTTTATTACAACTATGTTTTTTATTCTTTTTTTCTTAGAATAACTAATTATTACAATTATAATTGATCGTTCACTATTAGAGTAATAGGTTATCGTGCTCGATATTTTTGAAATTATAGAAAATTGAATTGAATTTATGAACAGCCAAATAATAGTAATTGGGAGAAAACTAGACAGAAAAGACTAAACATATTTTGTTACTAAATAAGATTGTTGAGGAGGTTAAGTTCCCACACTTTCGGTTTCATTTAAAAGACTATATTTTAAAGCATTATTTATTTGTTGTTTAAATATTTAAATATAAACTAATTCGACTTCAACTGCCTTGATATCATGTATGCTAACAAGCCTTCCACTTCTCATAAAGGAGCCAAGACTAGGTCAGCACCGGCACCCATAACAAAGATATAATAATAATAATATAACTTATAAGAAATTAAAGTAAGTCTTGTTAAAATACAACGGAAAATCAAATTGCTTTGTTTTGCCATGTAATCAAGATTTATTTAGCATGTATTTTACGATCGTGAAAGATTAGTTATACAAGACCAAATATAGAATATTGTTTCGGCACAAAAATTCAATCCGCACAAGAACGATTTACGCACTCATTTTCGCCAAGTTATCAAATCGACACTCAATTCTCCGATCAACTCTCTCAGACTTAAAAGAGAACTAAAATCGATTCATCAAATCATTTCCCATTTCCAGCTCAAATGCTATAATATTCACGAATTTGACAGTTTTTTCTTCATTTTTCTGTCTTTTATTTCACTGATTTTTCTCTTATTTTAAGGAAACCTGTTTATGAAAAAATGAAATTATATCAGAGTTGTTAAAAACTGACAAACTGGCAGGAAATTAATATTATACATTTTAGATGGGAAAATTCATTATCGTTGTAATTTTCTCTGTCGTCAAGGTGACAAAATTAAGGACTTTTCTTTTATGTTTATATATTTAATTTAAAAGAGATTTTTAAGTTGTATGAGTTAATAATAATAATATAAATTAAAATCTCGACAACATTTTTAAAACTTCAAATCTATCTGTAATTTATATTATTAAAAAATAAAAGCGAAAAAAATTTCTAGATTTGGTCTTAGTTGAGCCGTAATCTCGATCAGAACCGAAAAATTGGCTGACCAATCAGATGGCTTCATTTTCAACACGTAAGCTTGCTTCTCGTTGGTCCAATCTAAGCTTCAATTTCTCCGTCATCATACAAAACAAAAGCTTTTTCGAATTTTAGAAAACACTGCGTAGCGGGTTCGGATCAGCTAGTTATAATAAATTTTGTACTAGAATTATCATTTGGTCTCAGTCTTAAAAAGAGTAGGTGGCAATGAAATTTTCTAGAGTTAGGGTTGAGAGAGCTCATTTCAAATGAATAAATCTACAGTTTTTGAGTGAAGCCTGTATATTAGAAAATTTCCATAATTTTTATAATCCCCTATCGAAATGACAAAATTAAGTGTATAATATACACTGTATAATATCAAAAATAATAAAATTTCTAGAAAATAAAAAACTAAAAGCTTTCCCGTATCGTTTTCTTCATTAAACAAACTGCATACATGCTTTCTGAAAATACTCTATTCATTGAATTCAGAAATAACCCTAATAATTTTTTTGTTAGATAAGTATTTACATTTTTTAATAAGTACAACATGGGATATAAATCTTGAACAAAAAATATATTCGGATAATACTTTTGGTAAAGTGATATTTCAAATTTATTTGCAATTTTAATTTTCAGCTCCAAGGAACCAGTTGGTGTTATACGGATATAATTATATTATATTTCAAATAAATAAAAGATTTATTTTTCTATTAAATAAAATTCATTTTTGAATATCAGGCGATTTTAAATTTCACTATTTTCAATAATTCTGAGTTCACTTAAATTCTCATTATTAGCGTCACTTTTTGATGTGTCAAGATTTTTGTAAGGAATAGAAAAATTCGAAATTGAAGCAGAATGATCTTCTTCTTAAGATGTCTTGGCACAGTCGTGTCCTCCTTCAAATGATCACTGAATCTTGTTGTAAGTTTCCCTATAGTCCGTCCTATATCTGAAACACCGCAATTTTTTATAATCCTCGCAGTACCTTATCAAAAATATATTAAGCCTAAATTTCTTCTATCTTGTAAATTTTTTAATTTTTTTTTTTGGGTTTTCCTAATCTATAATAAGTTCTACAATTGGCCCTTGATCAGAATATCTTTTTTTTCTTTGCTCCTTTCTGACGTGTCAGCTAGTTCTTTGGACTTTGGGTGAATTGAAAAGTTTAATGCCCTATTTTCCGAATCAGTGAAAAATGATCTAAAATTAGTTTTATAATAAAATTTATTAAAACTTAGGTCAATATTAGAATTCTCAGCCATGGTCATCCAAACGTTTTGACGGTGATTATCTTCACACGCCTTCTTCAGTGGTACGACAAGTTTGTCAAAAAACAAATTACTATTTATATACTTTCATGATCTCATACCTATCAGTTCTGTCCAATCAGATGAGAGAATAGAATAATACAAGAGGCTGACCTATGATAATAAAGTATAGATAATCAGGACAGAAAAGAGTTATAATTTTTTCATCAGATTTGATTTAAATTCCTATACTTTATTATCATAGGTCAGCCTCTTGTATTATTCTATTCTCTCATCTGATTGGACAGAACTGATAGGTATGAGATCATGAAAGTATATAAATAGTAATTTGTTTTTTGACAAACTTGTCGTACCACTGAAGAAGGCGTGTGAAGATAATCACCGTCGAAACGTTTGGATGACCATGGCTGAGAATTCTAATATTGACCTAAGTTTTAATAAATTTTATTATAAAACTAATTTTAGATCATTTTTCACTGATTCGGAAATTAAGGAGGTCAATTATCTTGCCAAGTCCTTGGAACGCAGGTCCAGATTAGTGAGTCATTTACAATTTACTATGAAATGTATTATTAGTGGTTTTGTGCCTAAAGGTTTTGTCCAACAAATCAGATGTAATTCTTCTCTTACTACTAAATTTGCTCTAGAAATCGCTATTGAAAAATGCGATAATTTTTTAATTACTATTTCCTCTATTGACTGTTCTATCTCTAATATTCTCTTTAAATTTAAAAAATCCCTTAGCACTAATGTGTTTAAGGCTCTTATTTATAAACTTGAAGGTTTAACAGAATTTTCAAAAACTCTATTATTTTCAAAAATCGAAAATTTAATCGATTTTTCTCTAACTCTAATCTTTATTTTACAAAAAACTCTTAAAATTATTAATTAATTATTAATAATTATTATTAATTATTATTATTCAAAATTTTAAGTCAAGATTGGATAATCTTGATGTTCTATATGACCTGGATAATCTTTTCTTTAATAATATTAATAATTTTTCATCAGACGAGATTGATACTAAATTCTTAGCCATTTTGAACAAAAGCAGTAAGAATCCGCTCAAATACCAACATGAAAATTATAGTAAAATTATTGTAAATAACCTAGATGTTATTATGAATAAAATTTCTGACCCTAATACAGAAAATGAACTTAGCTTTGAGACGTTTAAAATCATTTGTAATTTTAAAGAAAATAAACATGACTATTTGGAAAAAGATATTACACAAACAATAAGGGGTCTCAAGGGGTTGAACAAAGTGATCTTAAACGCAGATAAAAATGGGGGCCTCACTATACTTGATAGAGAGGAATTTGAGCTAAAATCTGAAAAAATCATTAGCAACAAAAATCTATATGAAGATTACAAAGAAAGCTCCCTCACCACCCTTCTTAATAAGACTAACAAATTTCTAGTTGAGAATAAACAATTTTTCAAAAATTACTATCCCCTTAAGTCTAATAATAACATTCTAGGTAAACCTTTTTTCTTGGTTAAGGTACACAAAGAAAATAGACCTTTTGGAATGATAATTAACTCAAAATGCTCTAAACTAAATCAAATAGGTGAAATTATTCTAGATAATATCAATTTACTGAATTTTAACTTTGAATTCTGTTTAAAAAATTCGTACCAGTTAACTAATATGCTTGATTTTTCTCCCTTAGATAATGCTAAGTTTTTTTCTTTAGATGTTGTTGATATGTATAATAATATTCCTTTAGAAGAACTTTTTTCCTTTTTTAAAATTGAAATTAATAATTTTGACTTAGACCCTAATTTGGATAAATTTTTGTTAGATGGTTGTAAAATTTGTTTAGAAAATAATATTTTTAAATTTAATAATAAACTGTTCAAACAAAAAATGGTCTAGCTATGGGTAATCCCCTTTCACCATTCTTTGCTAATATTTACATGTCTTTAGTGGATAAATTTATTAATAACTCCCTTAATACTATTTTACTGACTAGATATTTAGATGACTACCTTATCATTACAGATAAGAGTAAGAATGATATCATCAATATTATTTTTTTACTAAGATTTAAGTTCCCTAAACTAAAATTTACGTTTGAGGAGGGTATTAATGATAACATAAAATATCTAGATTTAAGTTTAACTTTGAAGGATAACAAAATCTCTAAATCCATATATAGAAAACCTTGTAATAAAAATATACTGTTGAATTTCAAAAGTAACACACCTATTCTGTACAAAGAAAATGTAGTTCGTGGTGAAATCTTGAGAACATTACGTCTCACAGATAAAGATCATTGGGATGTGGAACTTAGAAATTTAACAGTTATTTTAAATAAAAATAGTTATCCTACAAAAATGATCGATAGAATTAAGGAAGAGGTTTTTAATAAATTTTATTCACCTAAAATCATTAAAAATCAAAATTTAGACATCAAAAAAATCATTGTTTTAGAACATAGCCCACTTAATATTTTGTTATCTAAAATTTATAAAAAATATAATTTTAAGGTTGTTTTTAAAAATAATATACAGTTAACCCTTGTCCGGTCATTGGGGTGTTTTTCACCCCAAGACAGATATTTATCCGAATATTTTTCATAAATTTTATACCGGAGGCTTTTAATTATTCTTATTTTAGGTTCTTGTTGACAATATGTAGTGTTTATTTTTTCAATATCTTTTTTTGTTGCTGAGATACAAGGATTGAAATTCTCTAGTCCGTTGCCACTAGCATGGGGTATAAACTACTCCATTTGGCATTTTCGGTTTTTTGTTTTCACTAAAAGGTATTACTTCATTTTTTTATCTTTGCAATGAACAGTGACGACGTATTTTGTTATCTCCCTCCAATTCCGGATTTATCAAGCAACGAATCTTCGGTTGCAACAGACAGTGATTCCGAAGAGGACATGGTAATATCTGATCTCAGTAAAGAAGATCCCAGACGTTTCAATATCTCTGCCAAATCATGACGTTCTTCTATCCAAATGCTCCTCATACACCTATACACATATGCCTAGTATCAAAAGAAAAACTACCTCAGAAAGAATATGTAAATTCACACCTGGGTTGACAGTGTATTCCAAAAAGGCGGTTGAAATTCCAGAATTTTTCGATTCATTCATTGATCCTGAAATACTTGAGGATATCACCAAACATACAAATGAGTATGCTCTATTCAAAAGCATACGTCCCTACTGATCAGCTAACAATTGATGAACAGCTTGTAGGATTCAAGGGTAAATGCCCATTTAGAATGTATATCCCATCGAAACCAGAAAGATATGGGATAAAGATATGGTGTATTTGTGATGCAAAGAATTCCTATCTACTCAATGCACAAATTTACATCGGCAAGGAGAACAATAAAGTAGATAAAAATCAGGGTGATCGTGTAGTCAAAGAACTCTCCTATCCATTTTTGAAATCTGGAAGAACTATCATTGCTGATAACTTTTTCTCGAGCATAGATATTGTGACGTACCTGAAAAAATAGGACAACTTATGTTGGAACTGTTCGTAAGAATAGAAGATTTTTACCAGCTTCATTTCAACAGAAAAATAGAGGAAAATACACGAGATTATATTTTCAATGAAGATGCAACCTTACTAAGATTTGGTCAGAAGAAAAATGTTCCAGTTGTCATGATATCCTCTCTACATTGTGATTTGGATGAAGAAGATAGGAAGATTCCTGAAATAATTTATTATTAAAATCATACGAAAGGAGGCGTTGATGTTCTAGACCAACTGGTCGGATATTATACGTGCAAACGAAAAACAGCTAGATGGCCTTTGAAAATTTTCTGGAATATAGTTGATATTGCCACCTACAATTCTTACATATCATATGGAATAAAATGGCCCCAAATAGTTAGTAAGAAAAATAAAAGATCAAGAAGAAATTATATTGTTGAATTAGCAATAAATCTAATGAAAAAAGAAAAAAATATCCTTCAAGATTTAGTCTTTCAAAAAAACGCAAAAAATCTGTTCAAAACAATCAAGATGCGAGGACTGTGGACAAAATCAAGACAGAAAAACCAAAACAAAATGTTATAAATGTGATAAATTCATATGCAAAGAGCATACTTATTCCTTGTGTAAAGATTGCTTATGAAATTAAAAATTATTTTGTTGAAATTCACATAGTTTTTAATTTGGGGTGTTTTACACCCCAATTCGATGTAACGGGATTTTTTCCATCGCAAGGACAAGGGTTAATTACACACATGATGGCTCACGGGATGAATATATTTCCTACCAAAATTATATTTATACCTCTCTGCTCCTCTTCAGGTGACCAATAATATGCATGAAAACCAACAACCAATAGAATTTGAGTATTTTCCTAACCAATTTTTCCTCCACTTCTCACCAACTCTAAGGCTAAGCTATGCAGGAAAAAATTTAAGTAACATGAATTTTATTCATTCATTAAAATCAAATTTATCATGATCATCAATCTTTTCTTTCTCAATTTTTTAACCAAGTATTTCCGATATTTGATTGGAATTTTACAATTTTGGATAAGTTTTAGTTTCAAATTAATTGAGTAGACCATTCGTTCTATGGTGCTTTATAAATTTTTATATTCATTTCTCGATTGATTAAAATCAGATTTCCTTCATCTAAATTTTACACGAATTTATCCATCTGATGCAATTTTTAATTGTCTCATTCATAAAATTATTCCTGGCTTCTCTAGCAAAGGCATTTATTTTTTTGAAATTGAAACTTTCATATTCATTTATTGAAATAATGATTTATACAAGTTAGGGAACAGTGAAGGAGTGTTCAATGTGTCTCTTTCAGTCTTTTTATTCTAATCATAAAAATAAGGTCTACTTTGCTTGTTTATTAGAATAGTCAATGAGTATAACTCATCGTACATGATTTTAATGTTATTAAAAATCACACATTGATCTAAAAATCGAGTCCCCTTCTATTTAGTGATAAAATCTAAAGTCAAGGGATGTTTATAATGTTAAACGTATGACCCCTCTATATAGAGTATTGGCATTTTGTGTGAAATGATGAGACCCACTTAGCATAGCATGTAATAACACGAAAAAGATAATTATAAACCCATTTTGTTATACAGATTGTTTCTATCACATTTTGTTCGGTAATAATTAATTCATGAGGAAGAGTGAATAAGAGAGGGAAGTAAATTATAGTGTTGATCTTTCGAAAATGAGTATTCTTCTAACTAAACATAAATGTTCATCGTTTTAGCTTAGTATTACATTGTAATTGAAGATTTTCAAATGGAAAATAAATGAAATTATCCATCAATAGAAATAATCTGATGAATCTTGTGATAAATCCAAAATCTCATAGAACAAACGGTACTCAATTTGCTGAAACTAAAAGTTGGCTTAAATTTTAAAAAGAAATATTGTCGATACATTTGATGAATTAATATAATGCATGTTAACTGAAATAAAATGCCATAGAAGCCTGGAATAATTTGATGAATCAGACAATTATTAAAATTGAAAGAAAAGATTGATGATCATGATAAATTTGATTTTAATGAATGAATAAAATTCATGTTACTTAAATTTTTTCCTGCATAGCTTAGCCTTAGAGTTGGTGAGAAGTGGAGGAAAAATTGGTTAGGAAAATACTCAAATTCTATTGGTTGTTGGTTTTCATGCATATTATTGGTCACCTGAAGAGGAGCAGAGAGGTATAAATATAATTTTGGTAGGAAATATATTCATCCCGTGAGCCATCATGTGTG
>SSNU01001259.1:20910-34427 GCA_012064415.1 Gyrodactylus bullatarudis
AATTTGTTTTTTGACAAACTTGTCGTACCACTGAAGAAGGCGTGTGAAGATAATCACCGTCGAAACGTTTGGATGACCATGGCTGAGAATTCTAATATTGACCTAAGTTTTAATAAATTTTATTATAAAATTTAATGCCCTATGTTTAGGTCGACATCTTCATTTTTCAGATATGAGAGAGGTCTCGCTATCTGAAACTAGATAATTAGTTGCTTAAATGGGGTGTAAAACTTGGTGAGTTTGACGGTGATAACATTTGTGCTCAGCGTTGAAACCTACGAGTTGAAATGTTTTTTCTCGCTGCCTACCGTTGACTTAACACTATGAACGATGACTCGTTTTTAAGAAGATGCTTTCTTCCAAATAAAAGAAGCGAAAAAGTCATGAGAAGAACTGTAACTCGGAACTGAAAAGTCGGACTACAGCGTTTCAGGAGATCTTTGTGTCATTAAAATTAAAAACTTGCTTATTTTATATTGATACATCAGCTCCAGAGTCTATTAAAATTGTTCAAGGAACACCGTTGTTAGTTGGTTTGAAAAATCTTTCGAACGACAGAAGACTGGAATAGGATTCTTCCATATAAGTACTCCGATGTGACAATCTTTAATTTGGGCACTTCTTTTCTAAAGTGAATTGTATTGACTCTAGAATTTTGATATTTTTATAACTTTCTGACTCATTTTATAGCTCTGAAATAGATCTTTAAGATGATGCAAAAATCAATGATTTTCTCAATCTTAAATTTTCGATGAGATGACCTCCCTCAGCTACCATCTGTTTGTACCGCTTTGTAGTTTGCAATGTTCGTTTTCATCGATGTTGATAGGCATTAGTTTCTTTCTCATTCAGATAAATTACTGCAAAATAAAAAAGGGCTGAATGTTCTATTGATTTGCCGTTTCTAAAACACAGAAAAATCGATGTGTTCTTTCTTGATTTGTATTCACCAATGTATGTGTGTGTTCAATGAAAATTTCTCACATCCCCAATTTTATCAAAAGTAATTTTAGTCTCTTATTATTCGGTTATGAGATTGTTATTAGAATATAATAATCTTTATAAATGTTACAAGTTAAAAACTTATGACTGATATGAAAATCATCTGTCTACTTGCAAGTCATAATGATTTTTTTAAAGTTTATTCAATGAATGATATACTAAATTTTTCGAAAATATTTGTCTTTGGTATGACTAGATTGCTTATCCAGTTGTATGCACAATGCAAGTTCGTATGAGAAGTTCGTTTAACTTGGTAGCATTTAACCTGAATAAAAATATCTGAGATTCTCAGACTGAAGTATTTAAATTTGAATTTAAATTCAGCCTTGAAATAATTTAAATCTCTAAATAAATTTATTTGTTATAATAGATGAATTGCTGAATCACCAATTTAGGCAGTTTTTTAGAATTAATATTACTAACTGATAGTGACCGGTCGTCTATTCTAAAAATGAAGCACCTTACCTCAAGTATGTTTTGTTAAACATAAATTAAGCTGATGAAAAACCATCTATTGCTGAGGATAATTTTACCTTGTTTATGATGAAATTATGTCCTTATTGTACTCGTGTTGAGATTGCTTTCAATCTTTTCGGCTTCAAGTAATTATACAAATTTATCCTATTATTAGATACGATAAAGTTTACATTAGCTTGAAGGATAAGCCTTCATGGTTTATTTCCCTTTACCCCCAAGGAAAAGTTCCTTTTCTTATGAGAGGGAATGAAAAAATGGCAGACTCAATGAGTATTGTTGATTATCTATCTAAAAACTCTGAAAAATTAAAAGATTTCAGTGAGGCTCGTGTAGAAGAATCCAATAGTCTAATTTCTCAGATTTCATCTCCATTCCATAAAATTGTATTTGAGAAGACGTTCTCTGATGACGATAAAATAGCTGCTATCAGTGTTTTGAAGAAAATTGAAGAATCAATTCAAGGAGAATATTTCGAAGGAAGTACAATTTCTAAATCCGATATAATTCTATTTTGTCATTTGAATTTCTTTGAAGTTCTCTTGTCAAGATTACTTGAGATTCCTGCTAACAAAGTAACTGAAAATTTTCCAAATTCTATTGATGATTACGAATTCAAAAAGATTTCCAAGTACTTGAATTCCATGAGAAATCACCCAGCAGTCAATAGTTGTGGAGTCAGAGTTTCTTCACTTAAAATATTTGCGGATAGCTGTGTAGATGGTTCACCCAATTTCGATATTGCATTCCAACCCCAAGGTGATTGTTAAAAATTGAATTAAAAACTGAATTTGGAATTTATGTTGAAATTTGTATTTGGGTTCATTCGATTTTAATTATAAAAATAAATTTTTCTAATAAATTAACCAAATTGTTTTCTTCATTCACTAACACACTGTAGTTCTTGAATCTTCTTGATTCTTGAAAGACTTCTAAAAGGGAAGGACATTCAAACTAAAGCAAATTAAAAGATAATTTAAATTACTTCAAGTCTAAGTATAGATTCTTCTGGACTAAACTGATCAACTTCAATACTGGGAATTGTTTTATATTCTCCTGGGCAAAGGAAATACTTGATCATTGTTAGAAATGGAAAATCCAGAATATAACATATTAGTTTGGCAAAATAATAACGGATTGAAATCTGTATGATTTGAACCTTTTTGTAATAAAAATTAAAGTGAACTTACAAATGAAAATATTAAATAAAAACATATTGTAGTCGGAACGAGACAAGAGCATGTAGCTATTCCAAATATTGTTGAAATGAACAATCTATCAATATGTCTATCTTGTCCTGAACTATTGATCGATTCTTTAAATGATTTTTCTTTTATTTTACGATGATTTTTTATTTCCCACGGTTGTGTACTATAATGTTCTTCAGCAGTATCATAGCGATTTTTCAAAGGATTCCATTTCTTTCCAGAAAAGCACAATCTCCACGATGATATCATGCAAGCCTTTTGAATGCGTAAAATTTGTACAGAATATGTGTAAAAGCATGCCAAATGTAGGGTCAGGAGAAAGAATAAGTCTAATAAAATCGATCCAAAAAGGCCAGATATTAATTTTACAGAATTAAAATATAAAGTTAATACAGAAATAAAGTACATTTTAGGCGAAAAGGGGTTATTAGTTAAACTCTTTTGATTAGTTTTATAGAAGATAGACGATAATATGAGAATTATTGATAAACAAGCTAACTCATTGATGAAATTCATTCTCAAATATATGATGTATTCAAGAAGAATACGTGTTGTATAATCAAAGGAAATTATGAGGGTATCCATATAGGCTTTCCATGCGATCAAATGATAGACAAAAAATTTTGACAAACAAGTTGACAAATATTGGTTCACTTTCCAACCGAAAAAATTTCCTGATGACATAGACTTGAGAATTACTTTAATTTGGCTTGTGAAAATTTGTGTCATTTCGAGACAGTTCTGGATAAGTTGAACTTGAGTCTTAAACAAACTATCCATGTTATGCGCAAATATTGAGAATGAATAAAAGAAAATCATTGTTATAAAGATGAGAAACAGCCAGTAATCCAGTTTGGAATTCCCCAAATCAAAAATCTCACAATCTTTGGTAAAAATTTCATTCAAAAATGAAATAGTTGCACTTTTTTTCAAGTATCTGTTCAATATCGAGTTGTGACTTATCTTGCAAGGGATATTTTTTCTCTGATTAAAGAAGATGCACAAATCTTCGAATATGGGCATTTTATAAGAATCTTTAGAAAAAAAGTCCTCGGGTCTAAAAGCGATTAGAGATGAACTTTTTGAGACATGTTCAAAATTATTACAGGCAGGATTGAGACATAATGTTGGTTCAATGTATTTCCAATTTAATAATTTTTCGAAATATTTGAGTGAGCAAACGCCTACACACCTACCGACAACAACGTAATTTCCATAGGATGTTTTACAAGCAATAAAATGAATATTTGATTTTTGATTTTCATGACCAACTGATTTGAAATCGATCAGTATAGTTCTGGGATCAGAATACTTTTTAGTTAACGGAAAATATATATAATTCATTTTTTAAATATCTAGAGTTATAAAAAATTTGTATTTAAGATATGATTGTTCCATTCAACGAACCATTAATTTAGTAATAAATTCTGTTCCAAGAAATTTTAAATTTTCAAGTTGAAATTTTCAAGTGAGTGAAGAAATACTTTTTTTTCAAAATTATATCAAACTTTTGTTTTATTAATTTAAAAATGTCAACTTTCAAAAGATCTTGTACATCTCAGCCTCACAAATCTGAGGGAGCAATCGCCATTGAGAAACTAATCGAATTGATTAAAGAATCGAATGTGAATACTGTTCAAGGCCTTTCAGATCTCTTAGCCAAATGTAGCAATGATTTACAAAATGATGACTGCAGTAACTCATCAGTAAAATCAGCGTGCGAACTATTTCAACGTTTCATTACTCTTGCTGTTTTAGATGCTAGTGGTGATTTTGAATCAATTAGAAAAATTCTTCTCTCTCGAGCTGAAATCTTTCTGGAAAAGATATCGCAATGCAGAGATCAAATATCTCAAAATGCACTTGCTTACATTCCTGATCATACTGTGATTTTGCTTCATCACAATTCACGCGTCGTGTTCGAGGCTATTAAATACGCTTTCATGAATGGTGGAAGAAGAAACATATTCTGTTACATTATCAAAAGCTCAGTTCAAAAAGGATTTTGTATATCTCAAAGTTTGACTGATATCGGTGTAAAAGTGAAACTAATTCCTATTGAAGCTATCACATATATTATGCCAAAAATCGATAGAGTTTTATTAGGAGCTGAAGCTGTTGTCGAAAGTGGTGGTATTTTGAATAGCATGGGATCGTGTACGGTTGCATTGGTTGCTGACGCAATGGCCAAACCAGTTTATGTACTGACTGAGTCTTTCAAGTTCGTACGATCGTTTCCTTTAGACCAACAACACATTCCAGATGAATTTAAAAAATCTTCTCAAATAGATCAGCCCTTTTCTCATTCAACTCAAATTGAAGAGGATGATTCTGGTTTTGAAGAAATCAACAGTCCTTGGGAGAAGCTTAAAAGAATGAGAACTTTGAAGATTGAAGAGGAATTACCTCCTATTGATTATACACCGCCAAATTATCTAAAGCTACTTATTACAGATCTCGGAATTTTGACTACCAGTGCTGTTAGCGATGAATTAATCAAACTTTATCTATGAAAATACATAGTTTATATTGATACGAATTTCTACGGCTTCTCAATAATACATGCGAATCAACAAAACTTCTAATTCTTTATTTTTTTCTATTCCAGAAAATACTTTTATTGATCTTCACTATTGGACTCTACCTCTTATCGGTGACTTCAACCTCTGAGAAGGAACAGAACAAAGTTCTATTAGTATTCCTTGATGGATTCCGTTGGGATTATGTCTCTTGTGTGAACATCAAATCTAAACTCAAAGGGTTTTCTCGGTTACGTGACAGTGGAGCATCAGTAGAAAGATTAAAGCCTGTTTTCCCAGCAGATTGTTTCCCTAATTTCTATTCCATATTCTCAGGTAAGTTGAAATAGTTGATATTTCTTTATAAAATAGGACATTATCCTAAGAAGCATGGATTTCTTTTCAACGATCTTTACAACGCTCACAACGGAGACGCATTTAATCATGAGGGTAATTCTTCAAGTCTTGAAATAAAAAAATGGCTCAAAGTCGACCTAATTTGGAATCAATTAGCAAAGTATAATATCAAGTCAAAATTATTTCATCTGCCAATTTGTGCTGACCTGGAAGAGGAAAAAATTTCCTGTGTTCCCTATGATAAGAAAAACATGAATTTAGATGAGCTTCGTATGAATGTCGACGAGGCAATTAACGGCCTTCTCAAAAACCAATACAGTTTCTCTGGTGAGTTGTCATAGCAACATGAAAATTTCTTATCTATCTCCATCAATCTTGATCGACTCAAATAAAAATTGAAAATTCTTGTTCATTTATCTGTAAACATTGGGCGACATCTATCTCTGAAAAGTTTCACGTGAATTCTCATCTTGATTTTGATAACTAAACAAAATTCTTAACAACAGTCCATTGCTGCAAGAGTTGTATGTAGAATATTTGATTATTTGAAAATCATAATTTGATTTTTTTCTGTTTATCTCTCTCTCTATGATGACGTGAAAAGTCTCGGTATAATATGATAAAGACGTAATTTAGCCTTGGTTTAGATTTCTCTATTAATCTCTTTCTTTGAGTTTATCATATTGAATAAGTCATGATATTCATCACATTACATTTTATGAGCTTTTTATCATCTCATACTTATATATATACTTATATATTAATGAGAAAAATATGTTGATTTGTTTTCATATTACCACTTGATCGTATACAAATGTTAAAAAGTATCTATTGTAATAAAAATCAATAGACACAAGCTGAAATATCCAGTAAGACCACATTTTTTAATCAAATACATATGAAAAAGATTGGTGCTTTGAACAATCAACTATTGCTTAATATATTGCTCTTAATCCCTGTCATTCTTTATTTACACTTTGGTGACAAAATATGCAAATCATTTTCTGTCACCATAATCTATCCTAATTTTGATTTCTGTCTTTTGATTTATCGATAATTATCGAATTATAATTCAATGAGAAATTCGATTCTCAGTAAAATTATTCGTTAACCCTTTATTTCCCATGTCAAAAACAAAAAAATATTTTTTTATGTTAACGAAAAGCAACATCTTTTTAAAAAAAGTCAAGATACTCGTGCCATTCAAAAATCTCAGTTAATAATTTACGTTTTTTCAATAATATGCAAAATTTTAAAATAAATTTTTAGTTTCATTTCGTGAAATCTCTTTCGCTCAAAACAAATTTCAATCATTATTATTTACTGTTAAAATTCCTATTGAATCCCACTCGACTTGAATTTCTGGATTAATTTAGAATATAATTTTTCTATTTACAAAAAAGAACATTATACATCTATTACAAGAATAGAATTGACTGTAGTTTTCAGATATTAAAGCAGTAGGGTAATCACAGGTTGTCTTCAAGTTTATTGTGACAGTCAATCCCTTCACAAGTAAGCTCTGGAATTCATATGATTTTGAGAAATGAAATGTTAGCGGATAAAACTGGAGATTGATTTTAGATAGCCACTAATGTTTTCTGTTACGTTTTTTCTAAAAAAATAGTGGAAAATATAATATTAGATTCTCAATCGAATGGTAAAAATTGAATTATGATAAAAACTTGAAATTGTTTTCATAGAACCTGTTGCTTTGAAACATTGATGATAGATAAATGCATAACGAACCTAAATATGAGGTCATTTCAGTCCTTTGTCTGAAAATAATTGGTAAAATTATAATTAAAAGTAAAAGATTGGTACTTTTTAATTATAATTTTAATATGGCTACTTTATAGTAAAGAGTAGATTATTACCTAGCTGGTCTTTTTCGTATACAATTATTAGAGAATTCATTGTATTTTAATGTCTTATCATTAGGGCCTCAAAAAAGTACTATTTGGTCTATTTTTACTCTAGACAAAGGACAGGCTGGGTTTTAATAATCTTGAGAAAAAATCTGCTTATCTAATCCTATTGTTGCCCAGATACTTGTATTGTACTATTTTTCAAATTTAATCTCAGTATTCCTCAACTATCTACCATTCACAATTTTCGATGAATTAATAGCTATATTCCTGATATCCACCTTTCATCATCTAAGAAAATAGCATCTAGATCGTAGCTTTGTATTGGATAATATTCCTTCATGAATTTAAAATTTCAACTAAAAGGATATACATGTGTATGTATTTTTTAAAATATGCACAAGAACAGTTGAAGGGTCATTTTCTATCATGGAAAAAAATTTGAACAAAAATCAGATATTTTGTTGACTGACAATTCTGCAAAAATTTACGGTAGAGGACTATTTTTTACTCAAAATCCCTTGAATTTTCTTGAAAGTACTTTTCTCAACTTACTTATGAGATACTATTTTTGAGGCCCTACCTATTATCGTTAATAATGATCAACGCTGTAGTCAATCTATGCCGAAAAGCTCCTTGAAATATGAAATCGAATTCTTATTTTAGCAATTTCCTTATTAAGAGATACTTCACCGGACAATCTGATCCTACCACTACCGAATCCATGATAAATATGGGTTTCTTTTGAAGAATTCCTATCGATCGAAGAGAAATTCAAACCCTCCGGTCAATCCCAATTAAATTTCTTTACATAGGAAAATTTTATTTTGTTCAGATACATGAAAAATCGAGTAGGATATTTTTCTTTGGTGATGGCTGCTTTGAGGTTTCCGTAATTTGCTCCAACATTTACATTCTAAATTGAGACAAAATATCCAAATAATATTTTTTGAGTTTGAATTTGAAGTCAGATAAATCCAAATTACTAATTATCTAAATTAACCTTTTTGCAAATAACTTCTAAATCAGAATGAACAAATTGCTCTGAAAAAGATTAGAAATAGCTAATAAAAAATAGCTTAAAAAAAGTGTTCTTGATTATTTTTTAAAAATCTTCTAATTAATTAGTTCCCATTTTATTATGCGAATAATACACTATGCATTTATATTTATTGATTAAATTTCCACTATTATAAATCCTGATTTATTTCTTAAAATACAATATTGATTAAACTTAGTATCTGAATAAATTTGATGTAAAAATTTCTTTTATTTCCCAGTTGTCTACAATGATATTCTCGACAAAGCCGGACATTCCGATGGTCCACTTTCTCCAAAGATTCTTGACGATTATATGCCTGCAATAGATGAAATTATCTTTGATATTCTAGAAAAATTAGACCAAAGAGAACAGCATAATATTCATCTTGTTATAGCCAGTGATCATGGATTAGCTGAATCCTCTGAGAATGTACCCATGAATATGGATCGTATTTTGATGAGGAAAAAGTTTACCAATTTTCTCAATCGAGGAACTTCCCTATCCATCTGGTCAGATTCTAAGGATGCCAAAGAAATTCAAAATCATCTTATCAAAATGAATTTACCGTTGAAATTTTACAACTCAACAACCCTACCAACAAATTGGAAAGTTGACCATTTTGAAAATCTCTTCCCAACCATTTATGTAATGGCAGATCCAGGATTTTTATTTGAAACAAGTTACCTCAACAAATTATACCCTGGAATTAAGTCCCTTGATGAACGTAAAGGATGGCATGGGTATTCTCCTGACCATCACGAAATGCATACTCCACTGTTTATCTACGGACCAAAGGTTAACCAAGGTTTGCGTCTTCATTATAAACAGCCCATTGAAATTATTCATGTCTATCATCTCTTGGTTAACCTTTTATTAGATGATCCACGAATTTTCGACCATTATGAGGATCATTTGCCAAGTCGTCTACTGTACAATAAACCGTCACATAATCTTGCCAATAATCTATCGAATTCATGTAAGATATGATCAATCATGTAATTTAAATATTATCTATCAGAACTTATAAAATATTAGTTTTTACGATTATTAAGTAATAGGAATTTACTGAAATACTCCTGGTGATCCCAACGAACTTGTATAGTTTTTGAATTTCTTCAAATGCATAGCCAAGAAAGTCATTTTCTAGCTCATCTTTTAATTTCAAGGTTTTGTCTCTTAATAAAGTTTATATAGAAATCTGATCAGGACTAAGAAATCAAAAATTTATCATTTTTCAAAATCACTCTCAAGTTCTTAGTCTAACTTTGTCTAAGAGAGATGACTCTTGAGAATCTTGAATAATTCTATTCTAGAGGAAGTGCCACCTCAATAATCTAGAACGCTTTGATGGGAAAACACATCAAATTATTCAGATAGGATTTTTAATTTTAGAAATTCCTAACGAATAATCAGACCAAATTCATAAGTTATATTCATCAAATAAATTTCTTAAAAACAGTTTTTTGCTCTCTTAAAGAATGTGAGATCTAAATCACAACTTTAAGTTCATTAGCTAATAAATTGCTGAATTCTTACAGTTCGTACACTCCTGTTTTTAATGCATTTGATTCATAATATGATAACACTTTTTCAATTTAAATATCAGATATCAATAGCCAGAATACTTTGAAAATGGTCGATTTCATCGAAAGTTTGGCTTTCGTTACAACCAGTGATGCATCAGATCAGCTCTTTCAGATTTCCCATCACAATTTCTTCATAATTTTACTTTTAATTTTCTTTATGGGCTTCACAGTTGCATTAGTGCTTAGTTCACTATTTCGAAAATTGAAAAAGATGTCGGCTTGTTCAATAACAAAATTTATGAAAAAGGATCCATATTCCTCTCAAGACATCATGAAAGTTCCTTTTATTTATTGTGAAAATAATGATGATTAGTCCGTTTATAGTGATTTTCAGCCTCAATCCTATGTACATTTTTTGAGTTAACTGTTTTTGTATCAAAACACAAATTCTATAATGAACAATAACGTGTTATCCTCACCTCGATATAAAAATATAGTATAAAAACAGAGATTATATATTTGTAAATTGAACTAACTGCTTGAACCGAAAAAAGAAAAATATTTTAATGCATTATGTGTCTACAATTATTTGAGCAACAGTGTTATAATTACTTTATTATTAATACAATTTGTAATAAAAACACAGAAATTGCTATGATGCAATAAAACAACAAAAATTTCTGAATTCTATGACAAGCATGGAGCTTTTTGTGTACCGTTCATGTAAATTATTATATAAAATATCTAATTTCGATTTTCATCATCAAAAGAAAAAAATTAGCTTGATTTTATTTAGATGTTGGAGAAATATATTTTGAAAAATAGCTTTTTTTAGTTTTGATACAAGCATAGGATGAGATATTCACTAAATTAGTTCAAATTAGATTTATGTTACAACTTGAAACTGTGAATTAGGAAATCATAGAATTAAAACATGAACCAGTTACAATTCAGGTAATCCTTAGTTTCTTTTTCATTCACGATTCTTCCTGAAATTACACACCGAGCATATACCATATATTCTAACAATATACATTGTATATAATACCTTCTACTTGATGTCATAAGATCTTTAAAAATTATCAATATCTGGAGGTCGTACCTCTTACTGTACTCAATAATATACAGTAGTTTATATATTATTAGATGACAAATAATAAAATTTAGAGTGACAGATTAACACATATTTCTAAAAAAACTGCAGTTATTTATTTGCAGCTACATTTGGCCTGTTAAATTTATTTTTATCAGAATATTCTAAAATGAATCTTGGATCACCTCTATCGAATTTAGGAACTCCAATTTTAAGCTTTCATAAGGTTTTGATGGCATTTCAAGCCGTTAATCTCTAGTTGATACAAATGGAAATCCATATCAAGAACTATGTAAGAAAATATATTTAGAACCAAATGCGCATTTCTCAAAGGATCATCAGTGGTCTCTCTTTGAAAATGATAAAATTAAAGTTAAAGAATATAAGAGTTATGAATGGAAATATATTCATACATTATCAGCTATTTTATTAGGCCATCCATATCTTAGATATTCTTTAACTTTCCCAAGTACTTCATCTTTCTTGGTATTTTCTTGTAATTCTCTGAACGTAACCGGTAGCTCATTTATGTAAGTTTGGAAGACACTAATGGTTTCAATTTCTATTTGATTTATGTTGGCTAAGACTATATATTCTGATTTATCTTTAGACTCTTCAATTAGTCGAGAAAGAGCATCAGCCATACCAAATTTCTTAGTACCTATGTGTTCAATTTCAAAGTCAAAATTTACTAATATGAGTCCCCATCCCTGAATGTCCCTGTAGTCTGAATGAAGTATATTGTGCTATCCCGTTTTTAGGTTTGAAAATATTTAGTAAGGATTTATGATCAGTCTGAAGAATAAATTTTCTACCTGCTAGGAATTTAGAGGATCTTTGCATAGCAGTAATTAAGGCAAAACCTTCTTTTTCTATCTGGCTATATTTTCTTTGAGCCGAGTTTAGGGTTTGATGTGTTTACGGATCTTTGGTTGTAATGTGGAGAATGCTATCTCTTAATACCTTCTCGTAGATCGCCATGTTCTTTATAAATCGGCGGTAGAAATTGACTAGTCCGAGGAAAGACATTAGCTTCTTCTTAGTATTTGGAATTAGTATTCTGTATCGAAATAACTAATTACTGGCTCGCCGATGTACTCGAGTTCTGACCCTGTATGGTAGATAGAACAATTAGCTCCTGTATCAATTAAATATGGCAACTTCGTCTTCTCACAGATCACTGCGAGTCGAGCGTTATCTAAGCTTACAGTTTTAGCTACTTTGTATAACTCGTATTGGCATACTTGAGGCAGTTTACATGATGTAGCCTCACTCCCGTGCTTTCTGTAAGTGCCCGTTTCTTATTATGGAACTGATGGATTAGGTAAATTAATGCTTGAGACTTGTTTTCTACTTTAAGTATCTAACAAAGTCTTATTCTTCTCAAGCTTAACTTGCGATTTATTGCTGGAATCCTCAACTGGGGTTTTCAACTTCTCTACTAACTCGTTTATATCTATTACTGACTCCACAATCTCATTATTAAGTAATGATGGGATAAACTCACTGCTTATAGCTGCTACTGACTTGGGTGTTTCCGAAATAGGGGACCCATATGTCTCAGCTAACTTACATAACTCTTTAAGGCTGTTCGTCTCAATTTTGTCTAGCAGACGGTCACTCACGGACGTTGGTAGCAATGCCAGGAATCTATATTTGTCCATTGTTTTATCACCTGGTGCTATTATCTCGTACAACCGATTAAATGGCGTTAGGTCAGATCGAATATCTCGTCGGATACCAGCAATGATCTCCCTCGGAGTCTTCTGACTGACTTTTACAATAGAATTCAAAATCTCACTGGCTGTTTTACTTTCATCACATAAAGAAGTAACTTCATCACGGACTTGTTTATCAGCCGTCACCACAGCACGTCTTATGATGCGAGCCTTCTCGCATTCTTCCTCGACTTACGAAAAAATCTTCCATTAACGTTACCCAGAATTCCACCGCTTTTGGTGTGTACTTGGGAACTTCACCACCGCCGGTCCTGGCGTGGTCACCATGTTGCGACCGTTTCAACATTTCCAATAACTTATTGATGATCCGGTCTTTCATCTCATTAGGTAGGACATTGACGGCGACATTTGTACCACCATTTGCTTCAGTGTGACCTGGGGGAGGAATAAGATCATTAGATAAACGTTCTGCCATGATATCACTTTGAAATCAAAAAGACTGCCAAATGCTTTGGAAAAAGAGTCTAATGAGAGTTTGAGTTTCCTAGATGTCAAACTAACTAGAAGAGAAGACGGATCAATTCTAAGAAATATTTTTAAGAAGAAGACTGACAATGGCAAATATTTTCATTATGCCAGTTTTAGTCCAGTTTCACATAAGGTTGGCTTAGTAATTGGTCTAGGGAAGAGAATTCGAAGGATTGCTAGTCCTGAAGAAATACCAAAGGAAATAGAGACGGCGAAGTCAT
>SSNU01000039.1:0-17281 GCA_012064415.1 Gyrodactylus bullatarudis
ATCACACTGATGAGTATGCCCGAAATAGAGATCTTTATTTGTGAAACAATCTGGCATCTTCTTACTTTGCTCAAATTTCCTATGTCATCGGTAGCTCAGCTCAAAACCAATCTCGAAGAACACTTAATTCAGTCTTTTAAATATTTAAATTATAACACCATTTAGAAAGCATACTTGTTTTCTTAAGACTTCCGGGGCTGCATAGACTAGAGTTCCCTTGAATGTTGTCATATTTCCATGATTGAATTCAGAATTTCCAAAATCCGCCAATTTTAAATAGCCTTTAACATCTACAAGAATATTATCTGGTTTCAAATCGTAGTGAATCAGAAAATTTTCCCTCAGCACTTTGAGAGCCTCATATATTGAAGCTGCAATAAATCTTATGTAATGAATTCTATTTTACGAAATATTCAACAAACTCTAAGCCATCCTTTGTTAGTAGTCTGTATAACGGACCAAATCTTGAATATTCCATAATAAGATAAAAAATTCTTATCCTATCATTCTTTGTCTTAAAAATCAAAATTGGAATTTACATAATCAAAAGCAGAAATTAGACGGATAAAATCACGATGTCCACTTAGGTAAAAATGTATGAAAATTTCACGTGTGACCTTCAATCCCTTCAGTAAGGGAATAATCTTACTTTTTTTGCTGATGTTTTAATTTTTTTCATAGCATATTCTCGATTCTTTTTCCGACTTTTAACGAGATATACTTGCCCAAATCGGCCATTATCAATTTCATCTAAAACTTCATAGCGCTTCTTCAAGTCTTTTGTGCTTTGAATCACCGTCTTAAAATAAAGAAAATTAAATTAACAACTATGATCAAAAAATAATAAACCGAAATATAGCCGCTGTACATCACTCACAATGTTGCTGTTTTCACTATATATCTGAAATTTTTTTTCCTATAATACAATTTATACGATAATATAACAATTTAATGAAAATAATTTTAATTAATAAGTTTAAATTGAATATATTCTTAACATGAATTCAAGAAAGCTCACATCATTTATGGCACTTAATGATATTGTTTCACTTGGTTGCTATAGTTTTAAGATAAATTCAAATTGAATGCAGCTCACTCTTTGGTCTTTAAAAACCTAGTTTTGAATCAGGTTAATTTAATATTATTAATGTATCTCAGACTGACATAGTTCAAAGTTGGCTGTTGGACTCATTTAACTCTGTGAAGATATGAACCTACAAATATAGATTTGGCATAATCCTTCATTGTTTTACATTATAAATTTCCTATTTCTATTAAAATTATCATCCTCATTGAGAATAGAATGAAAAATTATTACTTCTTGATGTTGTCTGAAAAATTAAATACGAATTTTTTAAAGATTTCTTTTATACAACGTGTTGTACTTTCATTTAATATTAATAAAAATATTAATATATTATTTTTGACATCTATCACTATCATATACTCATACAGTTTTTTTATTTACCTATATAGTTATACCTCTAAAACTGATTTTTTTTACAATTAGGTGTGTAATTTAGTGGGCTGAACTAGATAAACAATTGATAATTATAACTTATATTATGTATTTTGTTTGAAATATCATTCTTTTTTTTGCTTGCTTTTTTTAACATCCTAGTAGACCCGCCCACAAATCTACATTGTAGAATTTTCAAGAAGTTACCCCAAC
This sequence comes from Gyrodactylus bullatarudis, assembly GCA_012064415.1. Classification (NCBI taxonomy): domain Eukaryota; kingdom Metazoa; phylum Platyhelminthes; class Monogenea; order Gyrodactylidea; family Gyrodactylidae; genus Gyrodactylus; species Gyrodactylus bullatarudis. Next base: position 1,673 of record SSNU01000039.1, read on the forward strand.
CTCAATATTTGATTGAAATATCTGTGATAGGTTCAAATTCGTGCGTCAATATACCTACTCTGTAACAAAGGTTTACTAAAACAGCATGGGTTTTCGAAACTCATTACTTCTACTCACAATGCCTTTCACTAACGACCAAAAACTACAAGTCATTCATGAGATGGAAAGTGGCGACCTCTTTCTTAGTGAAATTGCTAAAAAGCATCATGTTCCATTGACTACAATAAACAATTAAAAAATTAAATACTCAAACAACAAGTCCTCTTAGATGACAAAAGAAGACTTCAAAAAGTATCTAATGGCGTGGGATCGTTGTCTTGGTAGAAAAATAAGATTAGTAGACAGAAAAATCCTTCTTTTTGTTGCATTGCAAAGAAGAACTACATAGGTCTCTCAGAAACATCAAGGTAAAATTCTCAAAATGCTTCTCAGTGCAAATCCTATTCTCAATTCTTCGGTGTATGACTTTACAATATAAAAATTTATTTTCTACTTATTATTTTTTTTAAATCTACACTTAGAACAATAGATAAAGAAGCATGAGTATTGAAAACCCATGGTGTTTCGTTAAAGAGTATATTGACGCACGATTAGTTCGTAAGATGTTAAAAAAAGCAAAGGGGATCTGAACTAGAGTACCATGATGAGAGTGAAATGATTGTCTGTATGTGAATGCTAAATTTTCCCTTTCTACACATATTACTTATTACATCACTGTGTGGATACGGAGGAAGGAGGGGCATCAATGCCCATGTTAAAGTCTACACTATACATATTGTGAATGAATAAATCATCATGACTTTTTGTCAGATTGAGGTTTAAAGATTGAATTTTAATTTTGAAATCGAAAATGAGCATGACAGATCTTTGAACACCTATGAATTACTTTTAATGATCCACTGAGCATAGTAAATTTACAGGATGAATCAGTTTTTCATCAGTTTTCTAATGATATGAGTTTTACTCTAATATTTTATCAAAATTTTAAATTTATTATTTCAAGTTATTTCCCGAAAAGAATTATATTATATGATAGAGAAAAAGGATATCTTCATATCTATTGAAATAGAATATAAAAAAACTCATTTCTTGAGCGTTCTTAGGCATTATTGTAGAGAAGGGAGAAAATAACACCTAAGTTTCCCCATGAGCAATCCTCGATTCTGATTGGTCCTTACAGGGAGCCAATACTATTCGAGTGAATTTTGCCCTGTATAAACGGGGAAGAGTTGGATTTTCATTTATCTCTTCTCACTTTACAGGACTTTTACCTGTATTTGATACTCATCCACCACGTGTTGTATACTCTCTATATCAGTGTCAGAAAAGAGATACTTTCAATTAAAATTAGCAATTTTTCGTATATCACGTAAATTTAATGAAAAGATAATTATTTAAATTCATTTTGAACTCATAAGGAAGTTGAGACAAAAAAAGTGAAAATTATAGTATTGAACGTTATATTTCGTTGACCAGGACATTTTGCTTTTTATGACATTTAAGACCAAGCTTTGGTGCTAAAATAATCTGCGAAAAAAGATCTGGCTTTAATAAAAGTATGGAATGGAGCGTTTGCCTCTCTGTAAAAATACAGGTGTGAACCGATTTTCTGGAGTGCAAAACTACACCTCCATTCACTTGTGTATTTTCCCAATTTTTCAATAAATGAATAACTTGTCATTGTATTCTGAAGTAGGTCTTTTAGGGTCCTTGTATAAATTTTTTGTCTGAAAAGTTTAAAGAAATTGAGATTTTCAGATCAATCGATAGAGAATTAAATTCTGATCAGAATAGTATAGTATGTTAGGGAGGAGGTTGTTTTTTATAAGCGTCAAATTTAGATTAAATAATTTTTCTACATTTTTCAATTATAGTCTCAAATGAAAGAGGATAATTATAGGTGAATAATCCATTCATTAATGTAATTACATCTTTTCTTAACAAAGAAAATCGATGTGGATTTTTCTCGATTTATTTTCACCCCCAAAAGAATAAAAATAAACCTTGAAATGCAAAGACTAATTTGTCCCCTTCACCATGTTAAAGAGTGAGAAATATTAATTTATTCTATAATTATATGGGTCGCATTCAGTCACACGTTTTCTATTTATGTATGGACACTTGGTTCCTAATTACACCTGCATTCACTTTGGAATAATTTGTTACAAATATTTAAATATTAAAAGTTGAAATTCTCAGAATTCGATGAACTGAATTACTATGGGGTTAATTTTGGAGAATATTGGGGCTAGTTTTAGGATTATTCCCACTTTGGGCTACTTATGGAATTTATGAAAATTTTAAGGTTACTTTTGAGATTAACCCTAAAAATTATGAACTACTATGATGATTTATGAATAAAAATATATTTTTGAAAATATGATTATAAATTTACCAGTAAGTTGCTATACGAATATAAAACATTGCATCTAGTTACACTTCCTAAAAAAGTCACGCTGAGACATAATTCTAATCAATTTCAGTTTAATTAACTGAATGAGGTTTCTTTATTCATAGTATGCATCGCATAGCTAATTTTAATGAGAGAATCAAGAATTAAACTAATGAGAGTAGTAGGTACAAATTTTATCTGATTGTTGAACAAGGAAGAAAATTAAACCAAAAATTGAAAGAATATTCGGCTACATTTAAAAGATTCATACGCCAACTTTCAATCACATTCCAGACTGACTTAAAATTATCTAAAAACTGTGTAAGTGATGAGAATTAAGAACAATCACTCTTATTAAATCTTCAATACTAGTCTCTATAATTGACAAGGATTGTGCAACCCCAGAATTCGGTCGAACAAGAACTAAAAAACGCTTTAATAATCTCTAGCCTGAAGAAATATTTAACGCTTATAAAGATGAATTGTTTAATAAATAATAATTATAATTATTATCATTATTATATACGTCTAAAAAATGTTGTAAAAATTCAAAAATCTTAGTTTTGTCCTTTCTCGTAGTAAAACATGCTTCTTCTCACTATCGTTATTTAAAAACGCATCAGCCCATTCAAACTTCGCCTGACACCTTATTCGTTCCTTTTCGAACTTTTCTGGATGGTCAGAAGTCAAGAAAAAGATTTCCGAAGTGAAGCCAGAGATGCTCCAATTAAACAAAAACCTTTAACTTTTCAAGAACATCGATTGAGGCATATTGAGGCCATTGCAATTTTTTCCATTAGTATTTGTACAGAAGAAAAAGTTAGAATTGCATGTTTTAATGTGGAGAAATATTGTCCGGCATTACTCCAGATGGAGGATTTTGAATAATTCGGATTTACTATTATTTTTTAAATACATTTTTCTATTAGCTATTTGTTAGTTTCAAGATTACATGGATTTTTCATCTCGAAATAAATACAAGCAATTAATGAGATATACAGACACGATTTGTATATGTACATAATCAGTGTATAAACCTTGATGTATATTTTTGAATCATGATTATCAACTAATCATTATTATCTTGGGTTTAAAAATAAAATAAGATTTATAATATACAATATACATCACCAAATAAATTCAATTGTAACTGAACATTAAAGTCGTTGTTCGAAATTAGTAGAGAGCTATACAAAAGTAATGGATAGCTATATTGAAATGAAAGAAGCATAAACGAAAAACGTATTAAATTATTCGAAATTAGAAGAATTCTTGTTCAAAATTAGTCTACACTTTTACAAAATAGAGAGAATGCTTAATTACAAGTTTTCAGCTGAATAATAGTGAATATCTTTTCGTATTGAACCATTGTTTGATGGTAATCTGTCTGACCCTATTCAATATTAGTGTTTCAGCTGATCGAATTTAGGAAAATTAAACTTTTTCAATATTTAAATCGAAATTCAATGATTAAATCCTGAAGCAGCTTTTCAATGATGAAGAAATCTATTTAGTTAGTTTTTTAAGTGAGCCTCATTCTTATGAAAATAGTACAGTATTTCAATCAATGGATTTTATCAAGTTTTTTTGTTAAAATTATAGTTATTTTGATTTTATTATTGATTATATATCAATTCATAAGCTTAACAAATCGATTTTAAAAAGGTTTAAAAGAAGGTATAATGCCAGCACTCATTGATCGACATACTCGAGTTCAGTCGGGAGGCAATTTCAACTGAAAGAAATTAAAAAATATTACATTATTTAATTAATAATAGAAGCATTATTAATATTTATCTTATTTCAAATACAATGAAATTTCTAATAATTGTACATGATGTGACAATATTGGTTAATCTGCCGATTTTGCATAATGAGCAAAAATTACTGCCGATTATTCTTGACCTCTTTTCTTTAAATTCTAATTTAAATTTCATAAAAAATATATATATTTCGTACATATTTTCTTGAGGAACGTAAAATAGGCAAACCTTTAGAAGGAACTACATCAAACTACAACCAAGTACTCATTAGTGAAATAAAACAATTAAAAGAAATGAATGCTCTTCTTCAAGAAAAAATCTGGATTTAATTAAAGAGCTTTCCTTATGAGTTTAGAACCAAACGAAAATAGCTTTCTACTGATACGATAGATAGGCATATTTTTTTCTTAATAAGATTAGTTGATGAGTGAATTTTAAAGTTAAAATTACTATGAAGCTGAATGCTAGAGGAATAAATTCTCCGTAATGAACTCGGATAAAATTTGGAATTTTTTTCGTTCTTGAGAGAACCGATTTTTTGTCAGAAAATTTTCATCAATTTTTTGAAAAATTTTTAAATTTTTTAAAAAGTTTTAACAGTCTAAAAACCTTTTGGGATTAATAAAAAAACCATTACGTTAAAAATGTATTCTAATTTCAGATAGTATTTTTTAGTTAATTTATTACACTAATGTTTTAAATATTTTATTAAAGAGCTATATTTTGAGAAGTATTTTTCGAAATTTTAAATATTCTGTTTTTGCCCATTGTTTCAGCTCACAGATAGACGGATTTTTAAAAACCCCAGATCAGTGATCAGCGTTAAATTTTACATGAATTAAATAATTAGAAAAATACAGCCAGACCCCACCTCCAAGAGAAATTATAAGACCTTCAAGTTCCTACTGCTTTCAAGGAGATTGTTGTGATTAGGTAAGTAGAACAACACACGTTAGGTAAGTAAGTAGGTAATTCGTATTTTTACAGCATTTTAAACAACAATCTCTATGAAGACAATGATAAGATAATATTTCTAGTGCAATGCAGTGGCCCAGTTACAATTACAGAATTGGAAAAATGTGAAACCAACGAGAAGTCAACAAACAGTGATAATCAGATTAAAAGCCAACCTGTAATTAGCGAGCTCAGAAATGGAAAGACACGCCCAACAACGAGGAGAAAACAGCCTTACTCCACCTACTGACTGTGTAAAACAGGGAGCTCTGGTTTTTTTTCTTCTCAACACTCGGTCTCTACATGCTAAGAATAATTTCTTAAATATTAAAATGATCATACAAAAATTCAGACCCTCTATCTTTTTTATTACTGAAACCTGGTTGAATTCTGATATTTCTGATTTCATGACCAATATTTCTGACTATTCTCTCCTTAGGGCTGATAGACTTGATGCTATTGGAGGTGATGTTTGTATCTATTATCATTCATCTATTAAATTAATTTCAAATATCTCTATATCCAAGCCATTTCAATACATTTAAATTTCCCTACATTTAAATAACACACCGCATAGTTTTTTGTTGCTTTATCGGCCGCCAGTTTCTAGTAAATATTATGTTCCAGATGACATTATTTTAACCCATGTCTACTCTCAAGTAAATACTTAGTACTTGTACTCGGCTGAATTTAACATATGTTGTTCAGAATTTCACGCCGATCACGATGGTGCTATTTACTTTTTCTGAAAAATGTAAATTAAGTCTCCATAGCAACTTGAAGTTTTTATCGACTTAAACTTTTCAAAAATTTACTGCTCCGTTATTTCTTCAGGTGTTAGTATCTTTTTGGTATCAAATTGAAGCTAAAAGATTCTATTCTATTTATGCATTTTAATATATTTGAAAAAAATATATTAAGCTGCCCAAATTTGGATAAAACGTGTGAAATTTCTAAAATACCAAATTTCTCCTAGAGTTTAAATTAATTATAAAGATATTTTTATACTGTTGTGCTCAGATCAATTTGAGGAAATATGCTTTTATATTTCTCATACTAGCTTTTATTCAAATGTTATTAAGGTTTAAAGATATCTTTTAAACTCTGCACACACCAATGGAGTGGGTTGGGGAGGGGGTACATGTAATGTATAGCAAAATTTGACCATGTCTTGTATTCCTATCTTATTCTGCATTTATGCGCTAATACCGCGACCCCCCCCCCTCATTAATTTCACTAAAGATTTCACTTTTTATGTTTTGCGCATTCAGTATTTTTTGATTGACATGATTTGCATCAATGATAAGAATCGCTTTTGTTTTATTTGTGGACTTTATTTCCGCAAGGGTCTTTTATCCCCTTACGATGCTTCATTTCTTCAAGTGTATCGAGAACGTAATAACGCAGAATATCCTGACAACGGATAGCACCATCGTGATCGTCGTGAAATTCTGAACAACATATGTTAAATTCAGCCGAGTACAAAAACTTTTTTCGATTTTTGTTCTCAACCGTTGTATCCTGGACTGTTATCTACCTCAGGATTGGCTATTTGTTAAGATTACGCCCATCCCTCAACATGGTTTTCTTCCTCACAAAAACACATCGAGTAATTTACTCACTTGTCTTGACTTTTCCTTCCCAGTATTAAAAACTAAAACCTTTTTGATTATTCATTATCTTGATATCTCCAAGGCATTTGACAAATTGAAATTTTCTTTTATCAAAAAAAACTTTTTGAATTCAATATCAATCCTTTCATTATAAATTCAACAATGTATTTTCTGTCAAATAGATCTCAATATGTTTCATTCAACTCCTCCACTAGTAATCGAGTTGATATAAATTCTGGGGTCCCCCAAGGATCTACTGTCGGATTTTTTTTTATCTACTCTTATTTTTAATCTTTGTTTCGCTGACATTCAGCTCCCAAAGGATATTGAGTGTGTCCTTGTAAAATATGCTGATGATTTTAAATTCATCTTTGAAGTTAAAAATGCACTAGACATTATTAAAATAAATCACAACTTCTCCCTTTTTAAAGATTCCCTTGAGACGATGGGGCTCTATATCAATAGAGATAAATGCAAAATTATGCTCCCATCCGGTCTCCCTACAACCCTCATGGAATCACTTCTACTTCCTGGAGAAATTGTCTCCTTTACTTCAGACCTCGGTTTCAGTATTAACTCTAAATTGATCCACTCTCTAGTCTGCCAAGGATTAAGTCCCAAATTTTCACAATAAAAAAATTCTCCCTCCAATGAAAAGAAGACGGGAAGAGACAGAAACGAACCAACAAATTACCAAGCTCTTCGTAGCAACACAATGATCAAACCCTAATTATCCTGATTCGCTAACAGAACTAAATTTTCTTTCCACTAAACGCTGACTACAATAATAATTATCACTTTCATTGTACAAATTTTGAATAATTATAATTCAGATCTCTTACATTAATTTCTCTGACCTGGTAACAGGAGCCAACTATTAAAATTTGGACCAATAAGGCCATCTCTTTCAAATTTTTTAAACCTGTATTTATATGGCATGTATCACACTGATGAGTATGCCCGAAATAGAGATCTTTATTTGTGAAACAATCTGGCATCTTCTTACTTTGCTCAAATTTAAAAGACATGTTTAAAAGATTGAGATATTTTTCCATTCTACATAAAAATATGTTGATTTTTCTTATAAGCTTAGGTTAACGTAATCTAGTTTTCATAGAAGCAAACCCACAATAATGAAAAAATTCTTAAAATGCTTAAGAATTCTGAGGTTGTTGACTGAAAGTAATGCTAGGATCATTGAAAATAACGAAGTTTTTATGGTGAATAAAGCTCTATTTTCGTTGGTTCTCTTTGGACCAAGCAGCGACTTGACAATTTATATATATGAGCAGTTAGCCACGAACAGTTGAATAAATGCTATTGACCAGATCTTATAATGTTCTCAAAGTTTTCATATATATAAATATATATATCACCATAAAAACGTTTTCTTGGTTTTAGCATGACTTTAATCAGCAATCTCAGGATATTTTAGAGGAAATTAGGTGACTGATTTCAGTCGATTTATAATTATTTAATGAGAAACTCATAAAGAAGATAAAAAGAATGATTTAAATGTAGTTATCTAGCTTTTATTTCGTCGGATCCTGTCAGACTCTTACATCGAATTGATATTTATCTAAAATTATAATACAGAAATAAGTCCTTTGATTGCTTGAGGTAGGGATGCTGCAATTTAGATTTTTCTGCCTTAAAAAACATGCTAAATCTGAAATATAGAATCTATATGTTTTAAGAATAATTAATTTAAGAATTATTGTAAATTTTAAATAATACATAATTTTTATGAAGCCTCATTCATATTCTTGTGACTATTTTTCCTTTGGATGTACTATCCTTGTGTGTGCTACTGGTCGAACACGTGTTTCAAAAGTTAAGCGAAAAGGAAAGAAAAGAATGAAAGAATTATGTCTACGGAGGATTCAAGTCCCGAAAAATCTTGATGAAAAACTAAAAGATTTTATTATTGACCTAACTACTCAGAAAGCATTTCGAAGATTGGGACACAATAGAATAGAAGAGATTCGCGAGCACATTTTCTTGAAGAATTTTAATTTCGAAGATTTTATTTTGGAGAGAGTATGAAATAGATTATTAAACCTTTAGAGAATGCGTAAACCTTCCATTTTGATTCCATTGATGAATAAGAGAATGAGCAGTGAAAAATAGTTTATATTTTTAATACATTTTTTTAAAATTCAAATGCGCTTTTTTTATATATTTTTACTTTAAATGCTATTCAAGAAATTATCAATAATATATAGTTTCAGTTTATATTATTTTGATAACAAAACGATCTATCCGACTATTTAGTTAGTCATGAATAAAATGACTTTAACAGTCAGCTATAAACCACCCAGGAGCGTCTCAAAGCGTCTGATACTAATATCAATTGAATAAAACAATATTTCAATTAAGTATAATATTATAATTATTCTAAGTTAACCTACCATAGTCATAAAATAAAGGTACTAATCAGAGACTTTAGTTATTACCGCACATTAAAATTATTTTTTCTTGTTTTCATAAGAAGTTGCTTACTTATCGAAAATAATCAAAAAGACTCAAAATAAGTCTAAATATTTGTAAATGGTTTTTAATATCATTAGTTAGTTGTGAAAACGTTGAGAGCATAATAAGTAAAAAATGATGCCAAAAGTGTGAGGAATAATATATAATATTGTTAGATTCTGAACTCATATGGAAGGTTAGAGAACAACAAGCGTATATTCGAGTGATAAACGTTATATTTCGCCGGGTCTCTTCAGACTCTACCCCGACTCTATTACAGAATTGGCAAAATGTGAAAACAATGAGAAGTCAAAAATAGTTGATAATCAAATTACCAGTCAACCTGTAATTAGTGATAAGAGAGAAAGGAAAAACTGCTCAACAACCAAAAGAAAACGAAAAAGGTACAGTCGACAACGGTAAATCGACAACTTTCAAAAGGCAAAAGTAATTAGCTGATCCAGAGATGAATTTTACAACCAGTTTCCCACCCTTCCGAAGGTAGTTGCGATGTCAAAATGAACCAAAAATGAAGGTCCCAAATAGAGCATTGTAATAGTATATATATGGTGGTTTTCATCATAACTATGATTTTGTACATTATGAGTGTGTCTATGTTACATACACCCGAGGTACCTACCTATGAGAGGCTATCCAATCAATACCCTTTCTTTAAATATTGTAATTATGAATGTACTTATATTGGCATGTAAAAACTGATGAGTATGCCTGAAATATAGCGCTTATCTCTTAAAAATTTGGGCATCGCCTTTCATTTGAAAAATGGTAGGCAGCATAGCCAAAGTAAAAGATGAAATTGCAGTTCATCTGGTAAAAAGAAAATTTAACTCTGATTTATGCTCTCGAATTAACAAGAAGGTTGAGGCCTTTCTTACAGCCAATGGAAAATACACACGTAATACAGAGTTATACGCATTCTATACTGAGTGTGTGGAGAAAAGCCTATTCCCGCTTCATCTGTGGAAGAAAGTTGCAAATTCAAATTTTGGGCATTCATTGGAAGTCGCCAGCTCCATTGCCTTGAATCGGATAAAAAATTTTAATAATGAAGCCTTAATTCACAAAGAACCAAAGATGATATTCTAACCTGGCTGTACAAGAATATGCAAAAAAATGAACTAGTAGACTCACTATTAAACAGTAGTATCTGTGAATCATTGAAACAAATATTCAAGGAAATAGATGACCACAAGAAATACGTCAAAGGGGTTGAGGCTGTTGACTTTGAAAAGCTAACTATCACAAGGTTTAACAACAGTGTGTACAGTTTCACGGACTTACAGTTAACCCAGACCGACATGGAACTATTGGGTCCTAATATGTGTATACCTCACGAAGAAGAACAAAATGAAATAGAAATAAATGTAGGATTTGAAAGATTCCTAGACGGAACCAAAAAACTTGTACCTACAACTCAGGATGAATTTGACAGCCTACAATTAAATCTTGCGTCACTTTGACAAGAATACAAAACAAAAAAGGTTGAATTCCGTCCTTCCAAAGAAGGCATTAGGCCTCGATCAATAGACTTAAAAGGAATTAAAACAACATATTATCAAGGTTGGACAAAGGGAATGGCTGGGCTTTAATAAAAAGAAGCACGTACATTAAAGGCATGTCTAAACTATTAACACATTCAAATTTAAGAAAACGATCAAATCTTGGAATTATAATCCAAAAGTAGTGGAAGATAAGTGTTTAGAACTGCTGAAGATTTTGAAGTCAAAAGGTATTATAGATAGCAAGATGAAATGAATGAATGAAAATTGTATTTGGTATAAATATAATATATGAAGCATGGATAATAAATCTTTTTTACTTAATATTTCTAAAAGTTTTTAGAAAAATCAAGTGCAATATTTTTGTCAGTAATATTGTTTTTTCTGGATAGAATATTTAAAAGAGATGAGAGTCTCTCAAGTATATGTAATTTCTTCAGATTATTTGTTGAAATAGGGTTCAGGCGCGGTCTGTTACTTCTGGTTCGAGCGTTTGGAGGGACGTAATTCCAAAGGGATTTGATTCTTCTATCGCATAGGATAATTGATTTTGCAAGCCTTCTGTGCCGGAGCAGGTCAAGCCTGAAGTTAGAATTAGGGTGCTTAAACCGGAAGAATTTAAGGAACTTTTTTTGAATTATTTCCAAGTTGATAGACGAACTGATTGAAGAGGGGTTCCAAATGGTGGAGCAGTATTCTACAATAGGTCGAGCCTAGAGTTTAAAGAGACATATTTTTCAAGCTGGCGTTCTAGCAAGTTTGAAAATGTGAAGCGTCCGACTTGCGAATATATTAGTTATTCTTTTGATATGAAGATCAAAACTAAGAAAACTGTCGTACGTCAAGCCAAGATTTTTAACATGATTCCTCCTCACAATAATATTATTATCAATAAAAATGTTATTGTTATAAGTATTTTTGTCAAATAGTATCATATAATGAGATTTCTTAATATTGATTTTCAAGTTCAAACTTAACAAATTATTAGATAGGGATAGCAAGTAGGTATTAATAAAAGCGTAATAAATCGATGCAGAAAAGGTAAGCAGATCTTGAGGTCATCAGCAAATTTGAAGAATTTAATGGAGGGATCAGAATTAGATATGAGAGAAAATACAAGGTTACATAAGTAAGGACCAATTTTACTACCCTGAGGTACACCCGACCCGACTTTACGTATTGCAGATTGATCATCGTTTAGGTGAACGAACTGATAGCGATTGGATAAAAATTTGTAAATTATGTTTAACAGATGTCTATCAGGGATAAGGGGAAAAAGCACATCCATGATGGAAGAAAAGGTGATGGAATCAAAAGCTTTACAAAGATCTAGGTAGATGACAAGAATCTTTTTTTTCATGAATAGATTTCTGTACAAAGCTAATAAAGGATAAAAAATTGGTTTCAGTAGAGAGAGATTCACAAAAACCATGTTGGTCAGGGTCAACTTGTGAAAAATCAATGTAAGTTTCTAACATGTGTAATCTAATAGAGTCAAGTATGGTCGTTAATTTAGGAAGTAAGGAAATAGGTCTATAATCACCAGGAGAAGTCGGATTAGTAATCTTGGGAATTGGGATTATTTTCCCTATACTAAGAGAGCTGGGGAGATCATCTTTAATAAATATATTAAAGTAGAAAAAAGAGTAGAGATTATATAAAAATTAATTTGAGCAGTTCAAAATCAAATCAATTGAAATGCCATAAATATCTGTAGCAGATTTATGGTTACTAGATTTAATTATGTCAATAAAAAGTTCAAAAGGAATAAAGGAGTAGTCAAAATTAATAGATGAGGGAATAATCAAAGGGGGAATAGAATAATAGTTATCACTATAGCATGAGCAAAAGTAATTATTGATAACGTCGGCAGAGAAGTTGGAGCTTGTACATACCTCATTGGTAGAGCGGAATTTGAAAAATTTGTTGAGATTATTGAATCCAATAATAGGAGAGTTTCTTATTTTTGACAGAATATGAAGTTCTCTTTTTGTGTTCTTTTTATCAATCCAATCAGCATATTTTTTGTCAATTTTCACAATACTATTCTTGATAGAAGTTAGACTTAGGCCAATAGAATATAGTGAGTTAAATTTTTTATCATATGAATAGAGAAAGAAGCTCTGTATGTTAGATTTCATTGGTAAATTAAATCTAGAAAGGGATATAATGTGGGATCAAAAAAGATTAATGTCATTTTGAAGTAAGTTGGGAAAATCATTCATAAAATATTTGGAGAGACTGTTTAAAAGGGAGGTGTTAATGTATGATTTGACAGGTTTGTTAATAAGTTTTGTTGTTTTCAATCTGGTAGGAGTTTTTATAATTTGATTAAAAGAAATTTAGCGATTACATTTTTAGAAGTCAGCCAGTTTTCTCTTGGCAAGTTAAAGTCACCAACAATAACAGGAATATTACAGTCAATAAAAAGAGGTTTAATTTCTTGTGTACATAATAAGTCATCCTTTTACAAGGCTGAGGGAGAGCGATAGGTATTAATGAGTGCTACGACGTTATCAGTAAGGAATATTTTCATTAGTATGGCATCAATTTTATCATTAATAGAGAATTTCTTAATTAATTGACAGTTAATAGAATCATTAATATAAATAAGGACACCGCCATGTAGATCAGAGCCCCGATCGCATCGGAAATGTTTATAACCATGAATAGAAGTGTGGTATAGGTTTATTTTGGAACATAACCATGTTTCGGTTAAACAAATAATATCATATTTTTTAAAAAGTATATAATGTTTTAAAGAGGGGAAGATGGAGAGAATTGAACAGGTATTGAATACGAAAATATTTAGGGGTTTAAAAAACGAGACAATTTTATCATTTAAGTGAGGAGGACGCTTGTTAAAGAAATCCCTGACAGAATGCGTTTTTCACTTAAGATCGTAGACTTCAGCTCTTCGTCAGACACCTTGCAAACCGTATCTCTATCGGAAGGTCGTAAGAAAGGCCAGTTTGATGAATTGAGGTGAGAGGGACGGTTATTATCAGAGACTTGATTCAGTAGAGCGTCATAAGACAATCTCATAGATTTCAATTCGTCGAGGATTTCACGATTCGTTTGCTTCAAGTCATTAATTTGTTCTTGTTGTAACTTCAGTTGATTGAGATGAAGTTGCCTCATTTCTTCAATCTGTTTAGCGTGTTGTTTAGAAGACTCTTCAAAAGCGAGTCTGAGAGTGTCTATCAAAGTGATTAGGCATTTAGTCGAAGCTAGAGAATAAGGTGATGATAAAGGATTGAGGTAAGCAGCACCCTGAGTCAAATTAGAGATAGTCTGTTGAGTATCCATTGAGTTAATCACAAAAAATAGAAAAAATTTTCAGGAGGTAAGAATTTTTCAAATTCGTTGTCAAACCAAACAAGAACGAGATTTTTTCAAAATGTTTGATGAAATGAGAATTAAAAACTCAACGTTTAACAAGTTGTACGGACTTCCAAAAATCCATAAGCTGAAACCGGAAGAAGATGAATCCTCGCTACAATTTAGGCCAATATTAGACATGTGTCAATCCCCCACTATTAATATTGCTAAATGGTTGGCGAAAGTGATTAGTCCAATTCAAAAGAGAGTGTGTAAACACTCCTTGAGAGATTCATTTGAATTCGTGGAGACAATCAGGGAGGTTAACGCAAAGAATGATAGAATTTTTACACTAGATGTTTCGTCATTGTTTACGAATGTCCCCCTAATTGAAACAGTTGATTTCATTATAAAAATATCCAAAGAAATTGAAGGATTCCCAATCCCTCCAATGCTGCTCAAACGACTACTATTATTATGCTGCAAAAATGTGACTTTTTCGTTTGATGATAAGATCTATGTCCAGATAGACGGTGTAGCAATGGGTTCCCCCTTGGGCCCGATCCTGGCCGAAATATTCATGGGCAAATTGGAGATAGGCCCTTTAGCGGATTCGATTGAGAAATTCAAAATCTACAGGAGATACGTTGATGATATTTTCATGATTGAGAATAAAGATATCAACCCGGAGGAAATAGTGGAGAAGTTTAATAGTGCTCACCCTTGCCTCAAATTCACTTTAGAAACAGAAGAAAATGACCAAATGCCATTTTTAGAAGTTTTGTTGTGCAGAAAAGAGGATGGTACATTATTAAGGAAAATCGGTAATGGTGTAGAATAGCTCCTAAAAATTTTTCTGCCCAAAATTTTTCATTTCTACCCCCAAAAAAACACAGGCCCCTTTTTTCTTTGTATCATCCCTAGTCTTATCTCCTTTGAACCTCTACAGATTGCCCCAATTATCCAGAAACGTTGGTTGCGAAGATATCGACCGCGATTATATTTTCGTCGGAATAAATGCATTTCATCGATTTCAACCGTTTCATAATTATTCCCTATTGTTCCTGTTGTAGGATTTTGTCTTTCGATGCATGGTGAGAACTTCTCGTTAAATTTAATAATAGATTTCTTAGAAATACCAAGTGTCTCTTCTGTGGTGATTATCTTCGATTTCATGCAATAGAAAAACATCAATTCGAGAATATTTTTCACTGACAATTTGGATTCTGAAAGTAAAATTGCAAGTTAAAATACAATTTAATAATGAGAATAATATTAACTAACTTTCGAAGATTGTTCCGGTCAAAATTGACATCCTTTTTCCACAGGTGTAATCGATACACCTCAGGTCGAAATGTCCATTGTAAAATGCTGGTCTCAGAATAGCTCCACATTCACAGTCTCTAACTTCATAATTGATGAGATCATTTTCATTTGAACGATAATATTGCCGAACTTCATCAAGAATATTTTCGTTAGGATCTAAACTCATGAGGAAGGTTTAGAGAAAACAAGCGTATATTATAGTGATAAACGTTATATTTCGCCGGGTCTCTTCAGACTCTACCCCGGTA
>SSNU01000039.1:20248-37623 GCA_012064415.1 Gyrodactylus bullatarudis
ATTCTTTTCTCTCATCTGATTGGACAAAACTGATAGGGATGAATTCATGAAAGTATATAAGTAGTATTTTGTTTTTGATAAACTCGTCGTACCACTGAAGAAGGCGTGTGAAGACAATCACCGTCGAAACGTTTGGATGACCATGGCTGAGAATGCTATTATTGACCTAAGTTTTAATAAATTTTATTACAAAACCGAATTTTATTTGTTTTGAGGTATTTTTGCTTTCCTATTGTGAAGTTATCCAGAAATGTTTGTTTGCTTAACCTCATTATTAGTTTCTCTAGAAACATCCTCATTAAAACGTTGTTATGTATCGTAGGAAAAATTGAATTGTACCATTAGAAAGCTTGATTTTCAGAGATTATTTTGGTTTGAGCAGAAATTCGAAAATTTTATTCAGATACTGATATTCATCAAAAAGAAACCTTTCATAATAATGAGGGATAAATAAAGCTGTTCTACATGAATATGGGAATCTCAGCCAAAACCGATAAAAAAATTATTTTGCGTAATACCTCGAATCTTAATGTAATTTTTTTGAGAATGATTGATGTTGGGGTGGTGCATGGGGTTTACGGATTTATGGGATTTAAAAAATTCAGAATCTCCGCAAAAATAAGGGTATTTTGGAGAAAATAAGGTCTACTCATAATTGGGTGAAACCTTCACATTCGTGTTTGAGATTCAAAATTTCTTTGAATGAGATCTTTTATTAATCATTGTCTGATTCATACGAATACAAAATGACATCCAATATCTTCAGAAATCTGTCTAGCTGAAATACCTCTTGACTTCAAAAGTTTTATTGTGTGATAAAGTTATCTCTCATGCAGAGTCTCATTTTGTCAATCTTCGTGAATTTATGAAATAAGGTTATTTTTTGAAAAAGTAGTTAAAATAAACGAATTTTTAAAATCTTTTCAAATTTGTTTTTGTCTAAATGTTGCGAGATTTCGGAATTCATTGTTAAATGAAAAAGGTCATGATTGCTAACTCTATCAATATTGAACTTTTAGGAAAATTATTGACAGAATAAGTAATAATGAGTTAAATAATATATTTTATAGAAAAATTAATTTGATTGGATATCGTTGGCGTTTTTCCCATCATATGCTGGTTTTTGCCTAACTATTACAGCCTTATTAAATGCTATTTCACGCAAAATAAGCGTTAGATACTGTTAGATTGCCATATTTAATATTGTGGGGGAGATCTTCTTCGCAAAAAATTTATCAGAAAATAATCTGTGACTTTTCCCATATTCATGTAGAACAGCTTTAATTCAATACATTGTGTTACATTACAACCCCAAACAAAGAAAAAAGGGGGCCTGTGTTTTTTGGGGGTAGACATGAAAAATTTTTATGAGCTATTCTACACCATTACCGGAAAATCTTAAGAAAATCAACGTTCACAGGAAAGCTGCTGAGCTTCAACTCTTTTTCACCCTCTTTTTCCACTAAAATAGGATTGGTTTAATCCTTATTCAACAGATTAGAAAGAATCGTCTCAGATGAATGCCTTGCAGATGAAAAAGAAAACTTAAAGAAAATCTTCATGGAGAACAAGTATCCAGAAGAGTTTCTTAACAATATAGTTAGAAGAGAAGAGACAGTTATGAATGAAAAAGAAGTAGACAACAACATGACAGTGTTCTTACCGTTTAAAGGTGACGTCCTGGCTGACTCAACAAAATCTAGGATCAGACAATGGTGCAACTCAACCTTTCCGAAACTAGATGTAAAATGTGTGTTCAAAACCAAAAGATTATTTTCCAATACTACGAAGGACAGACCGAGGTAATCTGTATATTATCACATTGTCAATTGTTTTCTGGATGTCATGTATGTTAATTGATATTCCCACCCTAGGGTGAGAGTACCATTGGAATATACATAAAAGGTATTCATACATCTATGATATAAAAGATGTGTATAGCATATGTTCATAGTTACAAATAAATGAGTTCATTTTCATACACTTTGTGGAAAGGTTTCTCAAAAAAGAAATAATAAATATAAATTGATTTTGAGATAATTTCTTTTTGATTATTGGCTTGAACTGAAGTATTTTGTGATTTTATTATTGTTTGTACTAATATCTGAATTTCGATTTCTCTTTCTTGTCTCTACCGGTTGACTGTTTGTTTGTGATTCTCTGCTTCTACTGTTCGTATTTGGTCAAGTAAGTACTAAAGGTTAACCAGTTTCTTTTGTTTGTCTTCTTTATCAAAAGAGAAAATCCAATTCTTTGCAAACAAAAGAAACTGGTTAAACCTTTAGGACAAGAGCCAATCAGATCAAGTTTTAATTTTTCTTTGTATTTTGTATATATCGGTAAGATGCTGATGAACATGTCTAAAATAAAGCGCTTATTCCCCACACTTTTTGCATCCTTTTTTACCTATAAAAAATATTTATCACTATTATATACGTCTGTCTTCTCTTACCGTTCTAATGAGTTCAGAAACCAATAATAGAAATATTCTTGATAAAGTTCGAGAACATTATCTTAAAAGAATATTCATTTTCTGTAGAAAATATTTTATTAAAATATAAACAATATTGATTATTTCTTCAACAAATTATACAGCGGGGATGCTATACCATTTTTCTAAGCGGAGAAAATTAATCTATTCCTAGCTTACTCTGCTTCGTCTAAAACTTTCAAATTCAAATCCTTTGAGGAACTCATGTTCAGCTATTTCCTCAATATTTTTATGTCCTAATCTTTGAAATGGATCTAAGTTTGTTAATTTCTCGATAAAACTTCTTAATTTAGAATCAATCTCTTCTGGAACAAATACTTTCCGTTGAGCCATTTCCTTTATTCTGTACCTCTTCTTGGAGCCTAATCCAGAGAATCTTGATCTTCTCATTATACATGTCAAGAGACAACATCCAAAGGAAAAATAATCACAAGAATAGTTGTGTAACTATAAAATAAATAACGCTCATACATACCTCTTTTCTAACAACTTCTGGAGCTGAATATCCATAGGTTCCCTTATTTCGACACAAGTTTCCATTGTTGAACTCACTAATACCGAAATCGCATATTTTCAAATATCCATTAATATCTATTAGAATATTTTGAGGTTTTAAGTCATAATGAACGATATAGTTCAAACGTAGAATTTTCAATCCTTCGTATATTGAAGCTGCAATGAATTTTATTGCATCCAAGCTTTTGCTTATAATGATTAAACTAACTCGAATCCCTTATGGGCTAACTTTCGAAGACTTCCATATTTCATGTACTCCATTATCATAAAAATAGTCTTATGACCAGTATTTTTGTTCGTCTGACAATTAAAATAATTAGTTACATGAAACTCACATATCGGTAAGCTGATTTTAATTTCACAAAATCTTCGTAATTGCTGAGATAAAACTGAATTTGTGCTTCCTTGAGAACTTTAGTTTCCTGTATGAATAATACATATTCAATAAAAAAACAAACTCTGAGAGCCTGAAATAAATGATAAAAAATCGCATACATCTGTTTTTATTCTTTTCATTGCATAGAACTTCCTGTTCTGTTTGTTTCTCACTCGATAAATATCACCAAAGTGACCACTGTCTATTTTAGAGAAAATTTTGTAGAATTGTCTAATACTTCCTTTGGATGAAAGATGTATCTTGAAAGTTAACAATTAAATTTAAATGATATTCAAAATATTGTAATAGTAACCTAAAATTTATTTTTCGAATTATCTAATTTGTATATAATAAATATCACAAATAATTATTCGAAATAGATGATCATTTCATAAAGTTTCGTATTTATACCTTTGTCTATTAACAAAAAATAATGAGCATCAATTGCTTATTGATCAATAAGAGTTGAGGTGTTTGTAAAAACGCTTTTCTTTATGTAGTAATAATCAGTTAGAGAATAAAAAGGCTAGCAACTTATGAATAAAGTGAGAGCACCCGATGCCTCTATGTGACGTTGAATCACAAGTTACCAATCTATCATGTGTAATTTTGTTTGAAAAATAATTGAAAATAACACAAGTATTTTAATAGAGGTTCATTTTTATTCAAGATTGGATTTTATGCATTTGATAGATAAAATAACGGAGAGGTATAAAATAAACTTGATAAAAATTCAAATCTATCATTTCTGGTATATACACTGTAGACTTGAACGAAATTTCTACGGAAAGCCCTAGGATACATAAAAAAATAGAGAATTTCGAAATAATTAAAAATATGTTAAAGATTTCATTGAAAACTTCTCCTAGCTTACAGGATTAGATAAAGTATTAAAATTTTGAAGAATTAAAATTTCAGGTTTGTTTAAAATAATTATAATTTTAAATATTTCTTCAAGTCAATAAGATAATCCCTAATCATGGAGTCGAACTTAGTTCAGAGTAATCGCACAACCTTTAAGCCTGATCAAATGGATGAAACTTTAATTCCACTCAATAAAGACGTCATAAATCATTATTTGTATCTTCGTTATCAGCATAACACTACCTCTGATGTAAATGACAGAATTGCAACAGCTCAAGTCATTAAGAGGATTTATCAGAAAGCCGATATTCCTATCAAATCTCTCGATCATATTAAGACTTCCGTACTAGACCTAAAGAATCTTCGTTTGAAAGAAAAAATCTCTAAAAAGATGGATTACAGTATATCTACATACATTTAATGATTCTGCAATTTGAAGAACTCACAATAAAATGTTTCCGTTGGCAAATCTAAAATAGTCAAAAAATAATATTCTTACTTTTTCGACCATACTATCTTGAATGAATTCATTATTTTCCTAAATTTTCAATATTCAATATTGCTTTTGATTAAAACTCACATTATTTAAAGTCTGCACGGGTTTTATTACCCAAGAATCATTTTTTAAATATTATTTTACCTCATAAAATCTCCTCTGCTAATTATTCATGATGAATGTGAAAACAGGAGAAGAATCATTCAACTTACATTTATCATGGAAGTAAAGTAATAGTTTGATGAAAATTAATTCATTCGCAAATTTTTAAAGCATCGATGGGTGTACTTTATGCTGACTTGTTTGAAAAATCCAATTTTGTTTCTAAATTTTTGTTCATAAATTTTTTTCTGTGTCAAAACTCAGTATACAGTTTCTAATAGGGAATTATCATTTCAGAGAGAAAACTTTATTTAACTTAATTTTTGCCATTGAATCGATACTGCATTTATAGTAAAAACTTTTTGGCAAATATTCAAGTGAATAGAGAATATAATCAATCAATAGTTTATATCTTCAAAAAACGTAAATTGAGTTTGCTATTAGATATTTTATTTAGAAGGAATATAGCTGAATAGTTTCAGTTATTAATTCTCAAATCACTAGTTGGTTTATGACTCGTGAACAAAATAAAGTAACACATAACTTTTTTCTTATTTACTGAAAACTCAGAGATCACAGAGAGTAATGTCAACTTACGAAACATATTTTGTTGTTCTCATTTATTTTATTTTTAAGAAGAAAAAAGTAAGATTATAGTTCCTTCTTAATCTGATTCAGAAGCGAAAAATTCGCCGGAAAGTAGGGTTTTACTTGATCTTATAATAATTTTTTTCAAAGAATGATCCAAAATATAGAATCAGAGTGGTAAGAAAAAACTTTTCCTGTTTAAAAAACAGCTCAAAAAGCAAAAGTCCAAAAACAAAGTTAGTAGTGTAGATAATCTTTCCTAATTTTTGTAAAAGAAAATAAAAAAATTACCAAAATCTTCAGTTGAGATAACTGCAAGTTTTATATTCATTTCTTTTTCGATTTCCCATTCCAGATCCAAGAATATAATAATGTAAGTAGATATGTTAATTTATTTATACCTTCAAAAGAATGAGAATCTTTTTCAGGAAAATTCTGATTTTGGAGTCGCCAAACAGGAAACTCTACCTGCAAGTTAACTATTATATAGAATTCTCTCTAGAATTCTCCAAAGCGATGAGAATAATTCAATTTTATGATTTCAATCCTTTGATCCTACATTGAAACAAGTACTTTACAATCAAAACTATCTTTGTATTTACCAGTAGAGACTTATTAGTTCTGAACTATTAATTTTGATTTTTATCTTTTTAAGACTATATTTAGGTCTTGGAGGAGACATTCAGAACACATGATTTTAGGGTATCGAGTCTGTATGAGCCAAATTATATAAAACATATTCGTTTAAATTATATTTGGCTCATTTATAAATTTAAGATATTCTATAAGGCTATGCTTCTCAACAGACTTAAAAAAGTAAGGGGATTTACATCAAAGTACGACGTAATGTGCTCACATAGGGATCTGCTATTCGAAACGTGAAAAATGACATATGATATGACATGTTTTATACCACATCATTAGTATACATTAAATGAAAAAAATTTTGGATTTCATGATATAATTATCATTATGTTAATGTTAATTACATAGCATAAAATACTCGAAAAATAAGTCATGAGGGATTTGGAATATACCATGATATATGATATAAAACAACCAATCAGATTCAAGCTCATTCTGTGATTCATTACAAGTTTTAATTTACAACTCATTCAGGTAAACAGTATCAAATACCACCACGTCGCAATATCAAATAGACAATATCTGTACTCTTTGATGCCTAATACAAAAAGAGAGAAACCCTAATACTTGAGAAACCATTTCAACCAACCCATCGATATTAAGATAAACTTTTTCAAATGTACTGAAGCAATAACTAATAGGATATTGACCAGCAACGATAAAGCTTTAGTTCATCTATGAAGAGGAAAAACGATTTAAAAAACGAAAAACTAAAATTTTGCCAATGAAAAGCAAGCTTACGTGTTAACATTTAAGAACGACAAAAATAAAGCCATCTGATTAGTCAGAATCTTTTTCGATTCTGATCGAGATTACGGCTCAACTTAAAGCTAAATCTAAAGATTTTTTTGGCTAAGAACATAGTCTGTGGGGTGATCTACCAGTGGTTAAAATTTCATTAAAATCGGTTGGGTAGTTTAGGCGTCTATAGGCTCACAAAATCGACTTTTATTTTTTAATTATATAGATGAGAATGATAAAAAATTTAATCGTTTAATAGGAAAAATATATCATGAAATAATATGCATAGTTATATAAATGAGAATATATCATGACAAACTCTGAAAATATATCATGATATATTATATCACTTAATGATATGCTAATCAGGAACATCTCATATATCATAAAACTAGTTTTACGGTTCGAATAGGAGAACACTATGCTCACAATACATTTTATAATCTTATTCACAAAACTATGGGAATTAATTGGTCGATAAAATTGAAGTATTGTTTTGCTAATAGGATAATTTTAGAGTTGTTCTAACATGAACTTTATTAACAGTTTTCTTTTTATAAGGTTGAGGAAGCAAGTTTAATTCAATATGACCAAGAGGAAATTCATGAAAAAGATAATGAAGAAATAATCGAAGAAATTCCCGAAGAAATAATTGATGAGGAGAAACAATTATCATTTGTCACGGTAGATAAACCAACAACGCCCCTTGATGAGAATGCCCCCTCGAAGCATCTACCCAAGTTAATGAAATCGAATTTTAGCAGGGAGCTCACCCCACCCAAAGTTATTAATCCTCCCCATCTTCCTAATCGCCCTATTCCTTCTTTCTCTCCTCCTTTTTCTATCCCTCCTCACCCTTGTCTCCCCCTTCCTCCCGTTTTTCTTCCTTCTCCCATAGCGAATGAAAAGAAGAAATCTGAAAGGGAACCGGAAAAGTCTGAATCATCAGATGATACAGAAACTGAGTCAATTGTTCAAACTTCTGAAGATGAAGAATTTGTGAGCCAAGAGGAATCTTTATCAAAATCTTCTCTAAAGGTAATTAAGAATCCTGAAGATTTTAGATGGTTGAAATTAAAAGTGCTCCAGAAACTCCCAAAATAGTGGATTTTGAACGAAAATTGCCAGTTATTCTTATAACCAGTATTACAGATTCTATGCCAGAAGAGGATTTTAAAAGAGTTGGTTTGATTTTCAATTCACAATAATTTATTTTGATCTGATAAATTTGTATATTCGCCTGAAACAATAGATTGATAGTAATATCTCAGAGTTTTATACATTTCTGGCCTTCTATTCTGTGTAAAAAAGCAGATAATAAAACAGATTTTTCAAAACTTCTATTCAAGTATATATGTTGTGCCGAATTTAGATAATAATACATTTAAGGGTAGAGGGGCATTCTTCTATGCAATTGTTTATGCGTTATGTATTTAAACTTTTGTCAATGCACAAACATTAAAAAGCTCAACATTTCTACGTTAATTTTTTTGAAGAAAATTATTATCTAAACAAATTTCTATTTTCTAATGAGGAAGGTATCTTCATGAGGAACTAGAAGTCGAGCGAATATTTATTGGTTCAAATAGTTTTTAGGAATATTTAATAGGGGGTAAAGATTGTAAAAGATAGAAAATGTAATAGTCTCCAGGATTTTTCAACCTTTTACAACCCATACCTCCTATGATTCATCCCTACAAACTATTTGAACCAATAAGAGGAATTTGCTTATCCTCATAAATCCAATACAGTAATTGTATAGAGTAAATGTAAGAATATCAAGCCGTTGTATTAGTTTGATGTGATCCGGTAAAATATAGGCTCAGTCACTAAATTTTCACTCGACTTCTAATTCCTCATGAAAATACCTTCCTCATCAGAAAATATTTTCGAAGAAGCCATTTATGAATTTACAGTTATTTAGAATAAATTTAGTTCTTATTTTCACAGTTTATTGATGACACTTCGAGAACACTGAAAATAAACACTGAGAATATAATTATATTTATTATATATAACTGTTAATTTTATAAATAAAAATTTTCTTCTTTATTGAAAAAATTATAATTATAATAATTATTAATCAATATGTTGAGCCTTTTAATATTCATGCATTGATAAAAGCTGTAATATATATCGCATACACGGTTGCATAGATAGAATCCACCCTGAAATGTATCCATATTAGGCGAGGGAATTCTTGGAGATTATCTGGCAATTTATCCAAATTCGGCACGATATATATATATACTCTAGATTAATATCTTGTTGATCCGCATAAAATTATTCTATCTGTAGAAACTGATAGCAAACTTTTTGATAATATTCAATCATTGCTTTGTATGAAATATATGACTAAATTTAGTTTTTTTTCCACTGAGAGGGGAGTTATACCAACAATATCCTAGAATTTAAAATGAAAATGTATAATTCTAGATATCAAGTATTCTATCCCTTACCATACACTAGCAAAAAATTAGCTTTATTAATTAATTCCACCCAATTGATTGGTAAAAATTTCCTAAAAGTTGAATTATATAGATAAGAAAGCAAACTCAGAGGATGCTGAGCAAAGTTAAAGTGATTTTGAATTAATAATAAAACAGGTGAATAAAAATTTTGACAAGTTGATAGTTGACCGTTCAATTCCAAAGATGAAATTTGAAGATTTTAAAAATGTGAGACTTTTTTAACTTCTTGAATAAATTTACATTCCCTATATCTATTTTACTGTTTGATGAAGAATTCATTAAGAGGATTAAAAGATTAGTGAATATTTAGTTATAAAGCTAAACTGAACTGGGTCTATCTAATAATCGCAAGGATGACTCTAATACAGAGAAGTTCAAACTTGATCTTTTGACTATTTATAGAAGTTTTGATCGTAAACCATTAAAATCTAGTTTACTTACTAATAAAATTTTTAAAGCACTTAAAGAACTAAAATCTAATGAAAGCAAACCTGACAAGGGAAAAGGTATAGTAATTATGTATAAGGATGATTATTTTAAGGCAGGGTTAGATTTCCTTTCGGATGAAAGTAAATTTGAGAATACTGGGAGAGATAGATCTTCATATTATAAAGAATTGGAATTCATTTATAGAATTGCTAAGGGGTTATTTGATAGAGATACAATTTCCGATAGAACTAGGGGTTTTATAGCAAAAAACATACCAGGATGTGTAGATTATACTTACATCCTAAGACTCATAAAATAGTTGAGAGAGATGTTCCTGAAATTTTCCCGATTCGGCCGATATTGGATATGTCGTCATGTCCACAACATAATTTAGCTAAATGGTTGATTGGTATATTGAAACCAATCCATGAACATTATTCTAAATATGTTGTAAGAGATACATTTTCATTTGTTGAAAAAGTTAAGGATTTAAACATAAGTTCAAAAGAGATGATTTCTTTAGATATTAGTTCTTTATTTCCTAATGTGCCTATAGAAGAAACTTTAACTATCATCAGTTCTTTTATCGATGAACATAACGGTTTTGAAATGCAGAGTAAGGAAATAACAGACCTTATCAGGATTTGTTGTACAAATGTTCCTCTATCTTTTCAAAACAAAGTGTTTATCCAAAAGGACGGTATAGCTATGGGTTCACCTTTAAGTCCTCTTTTAGCTGATATCTTTTTAGGTTGGTTAGAACTCAATAAAATGTCTGAAACAATTAATTCTTTCACTGATGTGTACATCAGATATGTGGACGACACTTTTATTTTGATGAAACCGAATGTATCATCAGATGACTTTTTCTTAAAGATGAATTCGTTTCATTCTAATATTAAATTTACTATGGAAAAAGAATCTAATGATTTTCTGAGTTTCTTAGACGTTAAACTAACTAGAAGAGATGACGGCTCAATTCAAAGAAACATCTTCAAGAAAAAGACGGACAATGGCAAATATCTGCATTTTGCTAGTTTTAGTCCTATTTCACATAAAGTTGGTCTAGTAATTGGATTGAGTAAGAGGATAAGAAGGATAGCGAGTCCAGAAGAAATTCCAAAGGAAATAGAGAATTTGAAGTTGTGTTTAATGGAAAATGGGTATCCCAATAAATTTGTGGACAAATTTATCAACTTACCAGTCGATAGAGATGTCGTTGAAAACACAGATGAAGTTGAGAAGACCACAATTTTCATGAAACTTAATTTCAAAGGAGATGGTTTTAGTAACGATTTAAGGAGAAAGTTGACAAATCTCATCGATCAACATTATAACAACATACAATTGAAAATTGTATTTAAAACTCAGAGATTGTTCAATTTGATTCACAAAGATTTACTGAGACCTGAAGAGAAGACTCTATTGATTTATAAATTTCAATGTGACTGCGGATCTTCTTATATAGGACGTACAATCAGAAAGTTGTCAACTAGAGGGAACGATCACCTTAAGAAAGATACAGCGATAACTAGGCATCTTAGACAGGAAGGGCATGAGGCTTCAATTTCGAATTTTTCAATTTTATACAAAAACCCGAGTGATGACAGTACAGACGTTTGGGTGAAGGAGAAATTCTTCATAAATTTATATAAACCAGACTTATGTGTTCAAAAGAATTATTCCTATAACCTTCAACTACCTTGGCCTATGTAAGCTTTTTCACTTTTCTCTCCACTGTTGCTATTTATTGGAGAGTTTTGGTGTTTTTTCAGCTTACATTTATTCTATTTTTCGTCAACTTTTACTATTTCTTTCATAATTTGTAAATTATTATTTTCATTCATCTTTTAACTTTTATCATTATCAAAGAGACACTACTGATGAACCTTTGAGAAATGTACATTTGGTGTTAATATATCCTTTTTCTACTTTTCAAATTATGATTTTATGTGGATTTTCGGACGTATTTAAAAATTTACGTGAATATTTTTATCGTAATAAAGCTTTTATTTCACTGGATCCCGTCAGACTCTTACACCGGCTTGATATTTATACAGAAAATTAGTACATTAATGGAATCCTATGATTGGCTGATCAGGTTCAACTTTGAATTGATATTGACGAGGAGAGGTAGGGACTGCAATTATCGTTTTGTAAGGAAAGAATCTATTTGTAACTGTACACTGTATCTTTTCCTTTTAATAAAAGCCTTATAACTAATCCTCTTAATGAATTCCTCATAAAATAGTACATTAAATGTATTCGAAGAATCATTTTCTGTATCAATCTCTGATATACAACCGAGTATTCTAGCTGAAAAAATTAAGATTTTATGACATTCTGAGAGAATATTTGTAATTCAATTTAAAATGTATAGAATTTGAAAATATTAAAAGCAAACGTTTCCTTATTTTAGATCAAGGAATTAGATATCGAAGTGAGGTTTTTCAAATTAATCGCTTATTAGATTAATGATCTAACTGAAGGAGCATTCAAGATCATATCTACCAAAAAAAATTTGGAAAAGTCTCTTGTATTCCGAGATAATAAGATATATTTTGTTAAAACTTACCAGTCTGAAAATGTTCCCATGGAGGTATATATCTATAAAAAGTTTACATCATATGAAAAAAATATTGTCCGAGTAATCAAGGATGGTTTTAACGGCTCATTAATGTACTCTTTATTGCTAGAGTTTATGCCATATAGCAACGCAGAAAGGTTTATTGGTGAGAAGTTGACGTAAGTTTTTGCATTGATATTATTTTCGAAATATTGGAATTTACTATTAGATTATGTAAAACTATACCTTTTTCATGTAAAGTTGATAAAAAATGAAAACCTTAAACATGAAAAAGAAATCCAAGTTCATATTCTGTAAAATCAAAGTTATACATCTATAGACTTCAATTAAGAAATCTCGAATGAATTCCAAATTGATTCGAAGTTATATAATGAAGAATTTATAGTCAGAATATTGAAATAAAATTAGATAATTTTAATAGCTTGTTTTTCAAGTGATGAAATAGAAACTGTAAAATGTAAATCCAAACGTATACTTGCTAAACTCAAATAGGAATAATTAATATTTTCAAAGTTAATTACTCCAAAAACTATTTTTTAAAAAGGAAATGAAACATTTATTGAACAATAGATATGTTCTGCTTTACAACTTCCATTTTCATTATTATCTCTATTATTAAGTTATCAATAATAACTTATCATATATGTTACAGTGATTCCGCGATTATTTTAGAAACAGATGAAACATTGAAATTTTTTTTAATTCATTATTTGAAGAATTAAAAAAAAACAATGAAATGTTTTTCTGATAGACCTTTTATGAAAAACTCATTTTTAATTAATTTAGTGTATCTGTTTTTATTCCTTCAGAAATATGCCTTGAATTATTTTCAAAAACCTGAAATACTAGAATATATTCTAAGGAATTTAGATAATGTATGCTGAGTCCTATTCCAATCTATGTCAAAAATATAGATAAATAGTTGGTATCAATTCCATAAACCCAAACATGGAAATTGATCAGATGAAAACACGATTTTTTTGAGCTTATCAATATTGATAACCCTCCTTATTTCTCCAAGTTATACAACCAATGACGGTTTGATCAGTTAATTAAAGATATAAAGGAGTCCCAAAACAGTAATTTATCTGATAAGAAGTACTATCGAATTTTGACCTGGTATGACTACCAGATGATCGATGGAGGGGAAAGAATTTTCTTAAAACTAGATAAGAATACAAATATATGCGAGTTCATTCCCCTCAACAAGTACAAGTACACAATCGTCATGGTACATATCAGTCTTGGTCACTGTGGACGAGATTTTATCTCATAAATTCATCATCAAAAAATAAAATTAATTCAAAATTCTACGGAATTACTTGTGCTTATTAGGAATTACTCAGAATTACTAGTGCTTATCAGGGATTCCTCGGAATAACTAGTGAATTCAAAAACCGAGTTTACGGAATAACAAGCCTTTTAGTGATTCCGTGGAATAACGGTTATTCCGTGGAATCACTGGAGGACACGGATTCACTGTAACATATACACTGATAGTCAATGTGGAAACTCGAGTGTCAACATTTATCGTCATAGCATAGGGATAAGAACGAAACTTTATATAAAATCGATCTGTATTGTTAGTAAATTTTATACAGCTTAATTGAAATCAATCTCTGATAGATCTCTCATTTCCATTATCCCTGGATAGAACTTTCCAACATGAAAGTATCTCCTTGTTATTTTCTCTACAAAATTTTATATAGCTATTTAGATCTTCTCTTCAAAATTGTATCATTAATTTTCATTTTCAGTGATGACATGTTCCGATTCATACTCAAAAGTGTTATGAAAGGCTTAAAGTATCTACGGGAAAATTTCGTAGTTCATTCGAAAATTCAGCTTTCCTCAATCCTGATCAATTCTCGCGGCCATGTAAAGCTGGGGGATTTTGAGTTCAGCCAATTTCTCGTATATAAACGACCATGTAAATTCGTCAAGTATAAACTTGCTTCCCCAGAGATGCAAAATGGTACTGAAATCTCATATTCATCAGATTACTATTCCTTAGGGATTGTTATGATTATTTTAGCAATAAATGATAATTTTCTAAGTGGAAGGGATGCTGAGCAAATTTTGAACGCAGATAAAATAAATATTATCAGGTGTCCCAAAATGAAGGACTTAGTCAAGAAAATGACGAAAAAGAAACCAAATGAACGAATCGGCCACTATGACATTCAAGAGGTATTCGATCATGAATGGATTCAAAATTATGGAATCAGTTTTAACTCTCCGCTAATTGGGATTTTGAAAGCAAGTTCTCGAAATTAAACTTGATATTTATTTTTCATTTTTCAAATTTAAATGCTTTTTTGAAATGTTCACAATTGATAATTTCGTTCAATTTTGTAAAACCTCTCACTATTCTCGAATAGCTTATGAGCAGCAGTTATCTTACCTTATTCTCAACTACTATATAGTAAAATACTATTTTTATCCTTTCAAGTCCAATTGATCAAACAATGTAATGGAAAACTATCTCAAATTTTAAGTCTTCTTATACTCCAGTGTTAAGATTTTGAATCATTTTAGAACTACCTTCGAACCCTATTTTTAAATTAACTATTCTTTAAACTCTTTTGTTTTCAAGAATTCAGAATAAAGCAAGCTGCATAACGTAATAAAATGGCATTATATTCAAAGTATACATTATGAACAGAGCCTCAAAAACGACTATTTTTACTAAATTGCACAGGAAGTTGTATGGCTTTAAAAATGATAATATAAGGTTCTAAAGTTGCATAGTACCTTGGGTTCCGAACTTATAACCTTGAAATCTCGACCAATCAGATTATGCTAGATTAATTGAAACAATCGAAAATTTAGCGTGGTGAATCATTTTTCGATTACTTTACCACGTTTCAAAAAGCTGTAAAGTTCAAAAAGCAAAACCCTTATGAATTCACTGTAATATGCGATTGCATGTATCACCGATAGATTTAATATGATGTAGATTTTTAATAAAAAATTTCAATAAAATGATTAATTATTAATTTTCAAATCCCATTACTTTTGAGTAAATCATATAATATACTAAAAATAGTTTGTGTACTATTATGCGATTTTTAAGCTACTATTTTTGAGGCTCTGATTATGAATAAATATCACTTATGGATATTTCTTTTGAAATATATATATGAGAAAAAAGATAATCTATGGTTTTATGGTCTAATAACTTTATGTATAAAACCTTGAACCCCTATAAATAAACATTAATATATATTTACCCTATTAGTGAAATTCATTGCCAATTCAGAAAGTAAACCTCTTCTAAAGAATAGCCATAATAAAAGTTCAGTGAGAAATCTTTATATATTTTATCATTGTGTCAAGACAAGATTCAAAGTCTTCCGCTATGTTAGAGTAAGAATCACGGTAATGATTTTTGATACACAACAGGATATGAGTTGTGATGTTAGTTTCAAATTTTGTTTTACTTGTTTTTCTTATTGAGTAATAGATTTTACGAAAGCTGAATTCTTCTGAAGATATAGTGAGTTATATATGGTTATAAAAGTAAGGAATGGAATGCATGGTTATTGAAAGATTGATATATCAGGGTCGGTAGATAAACCCTTGAACCCTTGTTCAAAGGACTTAAACAAGTTCATTCACTGTTTACAGTCAAAATGAACTGGTCTATCGAACACTGAATGGGGTTTGGATCTAAAAACCACTTTTGATCTTTCTATGATCACATTTTGTTAGAAGGATAAATTTCTAAAAAAACACTGTAATTTATTGAATATTTCAAACTCAAGTAATTTTTTTGGAAATTTGACGTAGTATTTTATGATGTACAGTCAATTCAATACATGATGACCAGAGATAGTATTTAATGCCAAACCTTAAACTATTACATTGATTAGCCAATAGAATTCGAGTAGATGAAATGAATATTTTTTCTTCCTCTGCCCTAAAATTAAACAAAACAAGAATAGTGTTTTCACAATTGAGACCCCCTCTATTTACCAAGCCAAACAACTACGTCATACTCTTTCTCACTGAGTCATCGTATAGCAGACCCCCTTTCTCCTATTTCACGTTGTAAGAATTAACACTTATTTTTTTGTTAGACGAAATATTTATTAAAATATTGAATATAGATTTATAAATAACGTATAAAGACTCTGGACCTAATTTCATATAGATGATGAAATTTGTAGTAAGGTATCTGAATAGTTTGGTAGTGTAAAATTAAAATTATAAAAAAATGAAAACTCGTAAATCTGCAAGAAATTCATTAATCATCTGGTTTATGAAGGTGAGAATTAAGAAGAGATATTGAATAATCCAATTTGGATCTTATATGAGACATTATTAATTATAGACTAATAAGGTTCTCACAGTCAACTAATTCAAATTTTGCGTAGATAGAATTAAAAGCAGACAATATAAAATTAGATTTAAATTTTTCATAACGTAGATTGTAGCTACTATGAGTTGTGGAATAAGTTTCCGTGAATTTTTTCACTAAGAATGCATATCTGCGAACCCAGAGTGATCCAAATCGATGGGTTCATACTATAGACGACCCCTCTTTTCGAGTTTTAATGTTACCATGAATCAATCCGGGTAGAGAATTCAAGATCATCGAGGGAATTGAGTTTTTCGGGAATTGACCGTAACTCTGGAAACATTTAATTTCAAAAATTCTCACTTGTGCTGATTGTTCGATATTTGAAGCAATTCTTGATAGACAAAAATAACAGTCCTCGTCGTGATTGAAAGGGATTGACTAAGCTTTTATCCTATTCCTGTTTGACGAACAATTTGGATATTTGACTTTTTTAAGGCAAGATTTGCAGACTGATGAGGGAGAAAATTCTATCTACCCGGATTGATACTTCTTTGTAAGAATCCCTGCTTTCACAGAATTCACGGTAACATTATAACTCGGAAAGACGGGTCTATAGTATTAACCCATCGATTTGGACTCTATACCTTTTTCAGGTCTAGTTCGTAGAATGAAGAAGTCAATTTTGTATTTTTTCATTTTGTATTTGTAAAACTCAATTGTCTATTTAGTATGTAATTAAGGCTGGAAAAAAAACAAAATTGAA